>JANITX010000210.1:35019928-35031749 GCA_027564395.1 Erythroxylum ulei | reverse complement strand
AAGTTGAAATAAATAAAATAACTAATTAAAAAAACTTTGAAAAAAAAGGGGGGAAGGAGAGAAAAGAGCGAGGGAGAGAAATCTTAATATTTTTTAAAAATTTTGTAAAAAGACTCCCTATTTTTTAAAATTTTCTGTATCGGCCAGTATTTGACCGATATTCAAGTCGGTATTATCCGAAACGGGTCGATACCAACCGGTATTTAAATCTGGTATGACCTATCTTTTATTTCATACCAGTTTTGATCCGGTACGGTACGTACCAGTATTCATAATATTGTCTTCAACTATTCTTATTGTTCTCTCGATAGTAGGATTTTGAATATTTTTGCTTAGAAGTTTCAATCGACAATCTTGAAGTTCATATTTTTCCTTATTTAACGATTTCAATTTTTATTCAGTTTGTAGGGATATAATTAAAAACACAAGTCAAAATTAGGTTATATTCTATGAAATACTGTTGCATACTTAAATACTATAATAAGAATTTATCCAATTTTTCTATTAAAATTATTGTAAATATCCAAACATATGAATATCTTTATTTTTCATAAATTTATTTTCCAACAAATCATATTCTAAATTCAAACGGAGCCTAAATGCAATATGCCTTTGCAGATGACGAGTTTGTAAGTACACCAAGGGGCTCTTCAAAAAAAGTACACCCAAGGGATGAGAATCTACAGATTTTGGGTGAAAAATCGCGGTTACTTATAATATAAGCCAATACTATAGATCAATGAACCGTTGGTCCATGTACAAGAAATAGATTGTCACAGATGTCAAAAGTTCTCGTACAAATTTGACCTGCAAATTTTTACATACATAAGACCTGAAAAGAGAGAATGAAGCAAAAGTAAAAGAGCCTAGAACCTGACTGCTTCAACAAGTAGTTATTTGACGCATGCACTTCAAGGACGTCCTGCTTTGCTTATTATTTCATACAAATTAATGCTAGATTGATAATCAGGAGATGTAAGAAGACTGCTAGAGGCCGTATGCTCTCTCTCTAGACCTTTTTAAGCCCAGAATTACTAGGAGCAGTCCCACATAATCCCAATTGTAAGTTCTCTCAAGAAGCAGCAACTTGTTTGTATTCCATGGAGGAAATCTATACCAAAAATCAGTGAGGAAGCTCCTTCTTGCCACTGCCTTGTAATGGCTAAACGTGTCGAAAGAAAATTTTCCGTGGTATTTGCCCATCCCACATTCACCAATCCCTCCAAATGGTAAGCTGTCTGCTGCATACTGCACCAAAAAAAAAAAAAAAAGGAAAAAATAACACGTATTGCATTATCTTGATAATTCAGTTTTTGATAAATAATGATTAGCTTCAGTTCAAAAGGGTGAAAACAGCAAGGTAAATTGTATTACTTGAATGACTGCATCATTGAACACCAAGCTTCCTGAAGATGTCTCAGATAGTATTCTCCTCCTCAATGATTCATTATTGCTAAAGGCATATATTGCTAGTGGTTTCGGCCTTGAGTTTATGAACTCAATACTGTCTTCAATCCTCTCCAACTGTTTTAAACAGAAATGCAATTATGATAATCAATAGCTTCCACACTGCATATTTACATCAAGACTTCAAGATTCAACCCTATCCTGAGTACAGTCATGAAAGAAGCGCAAGATGCTTCTTACTGTGATTACGGGAAGCAGTGGGCCAAATATTTCTTCTGTCATTACTGCGGAGTTAAGTGGGGGATCTAACAGGATTGTTGGCTCAATGAACCTACAAAAGAGTTAGGTACGTTAATGTAGAATGGGATGAATTGTTAAGTTGATCTACCAAGATACTTCTCTGCAAGCTAGGATAAGGAAAACGAGAGATGAGACTGTGTGCAACATTTACAGATTCTCCTCATCCATTGAACCGCCATATACAACAGAATTCTGGACTGCAAAATCTTTTAGAAAGTTCTTCAATCTTGAGAAATGATTTCTGTTAACTATTCTTGCAATGGTGTTTGAAACTCTTGGATTTTCCCCAAACATTTTCTTGATCATGATCTTCATCAATCCCACCTGCAAAGAAGTAGACGCCAATCTACATATTGTCACTTGCATGGTAGATACGGAATTTTAGTTTATACAGTTTCTTGCTTTTTAGTTCTTTCACATTCGTACCACAGTGGAAGCAAATCTCTTTTCCACTAGCACATAGTCAATTGCTATACATGCTTGCCCCGCACACGCACCATATTTTGACACGATAATCCTATTTACTGTCACCTTAGGATAAAAAGGAGAAATTAAAAGCAATTAGCATCTTAAATTTCTTTTTATAGCTTGGTAGAGTTACTATATGATGAACATGGATAATAGTACCTCTCTGTCCCAAGAAGAAGAAAGGGAATCAACAATAGCAGGGCATTTTCCGCCCATTTCCAGGACAACTGGGGTTAGATACTTCACGGCAGCTGACATAATTATCCGACCGACTTTTTGACTTCCTATACATTGATTCGCAGTTCAACAAAATGATGATAAATTTAGAAACATGAACGTCGTGAATGACAGTCAACTAAACAACACTGTTTTATCACTGCAAGTTAGTGTATTGGTTAGTCCAACGATATTGTAGCAGGTTGAAAGTGATTTCTTCATTGATAAACTGGATCTGAAGAAAAAAAATATTATTATATAAGACAAAGTGCATATGAATATTAATAACCTGATTTCGTAGCGTAAGGGTAAAGAGCTCATGACATCAGGCTAATTTGTTAACTATCTCTATACCTGGGATCATGCTTTCAAGTTTACCACTGAGAATGTGCTCGTGCGTTCAAGGGTACCTGTGAAGAAGATTTTGTCCCATTTCTGCTGTAGAAGTTGTTCCCCAACATCTGGTCCACCTTGGATAACCTTAATAGCTTTGTCGTCTAGGTAAGTGGTCATACATGTGGCTAGAAGATGAGCACAAGCAGGGGCCATTTCTGAAGGTTTTATAACCACTGTGTTTCCTGCAGCTATTGCTCCTATAAGTGGTTCTAAAGACAGCCCTTCGGATTCAATGCAGAAAACAAGTTAGCAACTTGATGATCGCTCTGAGAATACTAATCAAGTTAAATTTGAAGGTCAGAACAAATTATAGAGAAGAAACTAGAAATTTATTTACCAAAGGGAAAATTCCAAGACGACAAAATGAGGACAAGACCGAGAGGCTCTGCCACCAATTCGGCCGACGTAAGCAAAGCAACTAAAGGCAGCTTCGCCTGTAAAGAATTTTGATTATTACTAGTGCAGCAGTTATCCCTCCAAGAAAAAGTAGAAATTTTGCAAACATCATTTAGAAAGAAAGCATTCATGAACTCAAGAAAACACATCCAAGTATCTCTTATAGTAAGAAATGAAAGAATGCAGTTTAAGTAGTACAGAAACAATTACCTTTTTTCCTGACATCCAATCTTTCAGATTTTTCAGTGCAAAAATTGTTGATTTTATTAACGTTCCTACCTGCAAAAGGACTTGGAAGTTTTTCTAATCACAGGAGATATCTAACTTTTTATAAATTGGCTGTTTTCACACGGATTAAGCACTTCTGAAGTAAGTAGAATTGGGTTCATGTTCTCATATGCCATTGAAAACGTCGAAGTGAAAACTAAACTTGAATGGAAAGGAAATAAGGATTAATCAATCAACCATTTCACTTACCTCGTCCCTATATCCCTCAAGGTGATGCTTTCCTAAGTCTATTCTCAGAGCCTCAAATATTTCATTCTCTTTCTCTCTGAGGAACAAGAGCAAACCTTCAAGCTGAGACTGTCTCCAAGCTGCATTTTTCGTCTTTCCAGTCCTAAAATATTCTTTCAAGGTCTTAACTTCACCCACCAAAGTCTGCAAACTCTCCATTTTTTGATGACTGCCAGATCTCCAAATTGTGGCAATATCAATTAACATTCTCCATGTTAACTACCTCCCTTATAACGTCTGAGCATTGGTCCTAGCTTTTCCCAAAGGACGCGAGGTCCAGGGGACCTCTTGACTTGTCATGGGTTGGAGTTAGGTATGAGTCATCCATAGTGCCCACTCAACAACTAATAATTAAGTCAAACAATGGAAGGGATTGAATAATGTCATATAGTCCCGTTTAACATTTTTTTAGTTATTTTTAACGGTTTAGTTTCATGCTTTGGATCATTTAGTTTAGATTGACATGTGATCATGTATACGTGAAGTTGTTACACCCGCTTATTACGACGCCCTTTTTGAAATTTAATATCAATTTTTGTTCCCTTTCTTAAGTATTATTAGTCGTTTGGGGGCTCGTTAGGCTTGTCTTTTTTAGTTTGTATTAGGCATTCAGACAGGAGTGGTGGCTTTGACTTCTGATGATAGGACAAGGGCTAGTTCTTCGGTGAGTTTCGAGCCTAGAAGAAGAAAAGATGTTGACAAATTACAAATAAGTTCTTGGAACATCGGGATCCTTATAAGGAAGTCTTTAGAACTAGTAGAGACTTTAGAAAAATATAAGATTCATATAGTGTGCGTCTAGCACATAAGGTGGACGGGGCTAAAGCAAACGAGATTAATGGGTTTAAACTTTGATATTTCGGGTGTTCGAGAAGACAAAATGAGTTAGGTATCTTGATTGTCAAGGAACTCATATATCATATTATAGGGGTAGTAAAAGGGACTAATGATAAGATATGTTCTTAAAGATTGTGGTGAAGGGCATTGTTTCAAATGTGGTGCGTGCTTATGCACCTCAAGTAAGATTAGATGAACAACTTAAGCGCCAATTTTGGGAAGAGTTAGATGAGGTGATTCAGCAAATCCTCCCTAACGAGAAAGTTATTCTAGGAGGAAACTTTAATGGTCACATAGGAGCAATCTCGGATGGTTACTTATGGATTTATGGGAGTTTCAGGTATGGTGAATGGAATGATAGCGGGGCTACTTTGTTGGATTTTGTAGTAGCGTTTAAGATGGTGATAGTCATTTTGTTTTTAAGGATTGCTAGATGATACCTAATGCATACTTATCAACTCAGCAAAGATTGTTGGATCTTATTATTAAGGGTTGGAGGAAGAAGAGAAGGCTTAGAAGATGTACCAGAGTCAAATGGTAGAATTTGTAAGGGGATACAATGAAACAATTTAGGGATAGAGTAATGTAGGGAGAAGAATGGAAATTAGTAGGAGATGCTAACTTGATGTGCGAGATAGTTGCAACTCTTTTAAGGAATAAAGTTTTAGAGACCTTGGGTGTTTCTAAAAAGCCTAAGGGTAGTTAGAGGGAGTCCTAATGGTTAGAATGAAGTTATACAAGAAAAAATTAAAATTAAGAAGGTTACTTATAAAGCTGTATTGAATAGCACCATAGAGGTGGAAATAATAGCTAACAGGAAAAGTTATAAAATGCCAAAAAATAGGCGAAGGAGATAATTTCAGAAGCTAAAAGTGGAGCTTACAAGAAACTATACCAATGATTGGAAACTAAAGATGGAGAAAGGATATTTTTAAGTTGACGAGAGCTAGGGAACGAAAAGCAATAGACTTAGATCAAGTTTGTTGTATAAAATATGAAGCAGGATAGGTGCTTGTAGCTAAAAATGACATCAAAAGACGATGGCAGAGGTGCTTCTATAGCCTTTTTAATGAAGGCTTAGAGGATAACATCTATTTAGCTAATATTAGCACACCTAAGAGGTTTAGTAACTTTACTTGTTATTCATAGATTACAAAGGAAGAAATTAAAAAAAAAAGTTCAGGGAGATGAAGAGTGGAAGGATATTAGGGCCTGATGAGATACCCATAAAGATGTGGAAGAGCTTAGGTGAAGAGGGTATTACATGGCTAGCCAAGATTTTTAATGTGATCCTTAAGTTTGCCAAAATGTCGAATGAGTGGAGATTTAATATGTTAATTCCTTTATACAAGAACAAAGGGGACATGCAAAGCTGTAATAACTATAGAAGCATCAAATTACTTAGTCACACCATGATGTTATAGGAGAAGGTGATTGAGAAGAGATTGACAAATGATGCTTCTATCTCGAAAAACTAATTTGGCTTCATACTAAAAAGGTTTACTATAGAAGCTTTACATTTCCTTAGAAGATTAATGGAATATATAGGGAAAGACAACGTAACCTATACATGGTTTTTATTGATTTAGAGAAGGCGTATGATAGGGTACCTAGAGAAATCAGGTTGAGGTGATTAGAAGTTAAAGAAGTTCCAATGACTTACATACTGGTTATTAGGGATATGTATGAAGCTTTAAAAACTAGAGTAAGGAGGATAGGGCAAGATACAAAGCATTTTCTATCAATATTGGACTATACTAGGGCTCCTTTTTTAGCCCCTTTTTGTTCTCAATAGTGATTGATGAGCTCACCAAGAATATCCAAGGGGATGTACCTTGGTATATATTGTTTGCTGATAACATTATTTTAGTAGATGAGATAAAAGAAAATGTCAATGTCAAGCTTAATCTTAGAGCGATACATTAGAGTTAAAGTGCTTCATATTTAGTAGGACTAAGATTGAGTACGTGGAGTGTAATTTTTCAGAACATAAGGTGGCTTCTGATATGAAAGTAAAGATTGGTTTAGAAGTTATACTACAAAAGAAGTGTTTTAAGTATCTAGGATTTATCATCCAAAGTAATAGAGAGATTGATGAAGACATACTTCACCGGATCAGATCAGGGTGACTTAAACAGAGAAGTGTATTAGGAGTTTTAGGTGATAAAAAGATAACACTCAAGCTTAAAGGTAAATTCTATCATTTAGAATTAGGTTGGCCATGCTCTATGTGGCAGAGTGTTGACCTATCAAATAGGTGCATAATCATAAGCTACTAGTAATGAAGATGAGGATGCTTCATTGGATGTGAAATCTTATTAGAAGAGATAAGGTAAAAAATGTAATAGTAAGGGACAAATTAAAGGTGACTAAGATGAGGATGCTTCATTGGAAGTGAAATCTTATTAGAAGAGATAAGGTCAAAAATGTAATAGAATTAAAGGTGACTAATATTATTGAAATATTAAAAGAGACAATGCTTAGGTGATTTGGACATGTTAAAAGGAAATACACAGATGCTCTAATGAAAAGATACAAGAAGCTTGTACTTAGAGATTATAAGAATGAAAAAGGAAGGCCTAAGAAGAATTGAGGGGAAGTGATTAAGAATATGCTATGACATTGCTAAAACCTATTGAAGACATAACTCGCAATAAAAAACTTTGGCATACTAGGATATAGATAAAGAATCTCTCTTAAAAACATCCTTGTTATTCTCAAAGGTCTTTTAGGATTTTACTCTAGTAGTTAACCTAAACTTTTAAATATGTAATACTTACCTCTTAAGAATTTAACCTAAACTTTTCCCTACTTAACCTCAATAATAATAATAAACACTAAAGATTTTCATCCACGCCAATTAACTGTCATCCCTTACAACCTCGTAAATTCTCCACAGGGTAATAAATTCTAGCTATCTTTTTTTGGTTTACCTATTGAGTGTCCAAAGCATCACACAACTTTATGTAAAACTTGGTTGTTTCTTTCTCAATTTATTTTTTTATTCACGTAAAGTATTTTACTGTTAGCATCCTTAAAATATAGTAGAAATGATAGCACAAAGGTTAACAAGGCTTATATTGTCTATGGCTAACAACTTTGTAAGATGCGACCTAAATGCAACACCTTCTAAACTTCCGATCTTAATACAAATGTAAGGACTACAATCCTAAATCCCTAAGAGAGCTACGACATAATAAAATACTAAAAGTTGTGAGAAATTCAGGCAACTAGCAAGACGTCCAGTTCATATATGGTAAGATCTCTGTTGGAATGTAACTTGATTTAGTGTTGATGTAAAGTTTAAGTTCAACTGTAATGAAGTGGTTAACTTATCTTGTATTAGATGTAATGATAGTGCAGATCATGTTTATACACTTATATAATCATTGTATTGTTTTTGAATTGCAATATGGTGTATCTTAACAAGGTTGAGATATATATATTTTGAATGCAATGGAAGGAATATACAATTTTTATTTATTCTAATTCTCATTCTTGAATTACAAGCGCTTTACAGTACTCAAGTCTTTGCATTTCTTTACATGGTATCAGAGCAATCTTGATCTTGTAAGGGACATGTGATTCAAAAGAAACAACTATAAACACTTAACCTCACTCACTCACATTAGCTTTTTCAAAAATCTTATCCAATGACTTCCACACCTTCGAGCACTACACCACCGGTCTTTAATGGCCAAAACTACCAAATTTGGGCTGTGAAGATGAAGACAAACCTGAGATCACTTGATCTTTAGGATTATGTTGATGGTAAGGAAGTGAATCCTCTTCCCAACAATCCCACAGTAAACTAACTCAAACATCATGCTGAAGAAATTGTCAAGAAATTTCATTCACTTTCATGCATTCACTCTGCTGTGGATGACGTGATTTTCACCAGATCATGGCTTATGAATCTACCAAAGATGCTTGGGAAAGAATGAAGCAAGAGTTCCAAGGCAGTGATAAAACAAGGAAGATACAAATACTTAATTTGACAAAAGAGTTTGAAATGCATCGCGTGAAGGAGTCAGACAAAATTAAAGATTGTATTGACAGAACTATGAAAACTGTCAATGAGATAAGGTTATTAGGGGAACAACTTGAAGAGAAAAGAATTGTGAAGAAGGTTATGGTGACACTTCCACAGAGGTTTTAATTCAAAATTTCCTCTTTTGAAGACAATTGGGACATGGGGAAGATCACAGTCACAGAACTTGCAAATACATTGCAAGTTGTGGAATAAAGAAAAGCATTTCGTGAGGAGAAGAGTTCAAGTGAAAGAGAATATGCAACTGCTCAAAAATTCAAGCCAAGTGGCCCCAAGAGATTTTCTTATGGCAGAAAAGGTAAGGAGAAGGTTGAACATAACAACAAAAGGAAGTTTAGAAAAAATAAATTTCCTCCCTATCCTCATTGTTAAAAGACAAATCATTCAGGAGATTTTGTTGGTTTTGGCCAAATGTTCAATGCAAAGTGTGCAAATAGTTTGTCCATATTGAAAAGGTCTGTCAATCAAACCAAAAGAAGCAAGCTCGAGCTCAGCCTACTCAAGTTGCTAAAAGTGCAGAAGAGCACGAAGAAGAGTTGTTTGTTGCAGTTGAAGAAATGTGTGTAACTACTCAAAATTCTGGAATTTGTCTTGTTAAGAGTGGCTACACAAATCACATAACAGTTGACCATACCATTTTCAAAAAAATAGATCAAAATTTTACTTGCAAAGTGAAGCTTGGAGCTGACAGATTGGTGAATGCTAAAGGGAAAGGTACAATTCTTATCCAAACTCCTTCTAGATTGAAAAATATTACAGATGTTTTATATGTACCTGAGATTGACATGAACTTATTAAGTGTTGGCAAATTACTTGAGAAAGACTATAAGCTGTCATTTGAAAATAGAATCTGCACTATTCAAGATCCATTTAGAGCTGAAATCTTGTCTATTGAAATGAAGAGGAGAACTTTTCCCATTGAATGGTCTAATGTTGTTGCTAGTGTACATGTAAGTGTCGAAGATAATGCTTGTCTATGGTGTAAAAGATTTGGACACACTAATTTCACTTCACTGAAGCAGTTGTAAGATCTTGAACTTGTAAATGATTTAAATTCTATAAATGATTTCACTAGTGTGTATGGAACCTGTCAATTGGGAAAGTTGAGCAAGTCTCGTTTTTCCTGTGAATTAAGCTTCAAGAGCGACAAAAAAACTGCAGCTGATACATTATGATATTTGCGGCCCAATGAGTATTGCCATAATCAACTCTAGCAGGTATTTCCTTTTGTTCATAGATGATTTCTCAAGATATTGCTAGGTTTATTTTTTAAAGCAGAAAAGTGAGGTTCTCAGAATTTTTGCAAAGTTCAAAGCAACTACTAAAAATCAGTGTGCTTTGTCAATGAAGACCTTAAGGTTTGATAATGACACTGAATACACATCAAATGCCTTCAAAGAGTTTTTTCAAGCTGTTGGAATTCATCATCAACTGGTAGTCACCTATTCACCTCAATAAAATGGTGTCTGTGAAAGGAAGAACATAACCATTATGAACATGGCTCGATGTTTATTGCTAGAGAAGAAATTGCCTAAAATTCTGTGGGCTGAAGCAGTCAACATTGCTGTCTACTTGCAAAATAGACTTCTAACCAAGGCTGTTAAAGGCAAGACTCCTTTTGAAGCTTGGTTTAGAGTAAAGCCATTTGCAGCTCATCTCAAAGTCTTTGACTATGTATGTTATTCTTATCTGTCAGAAGCTAAAAGGGATAAACTTGATCAACGTGTTGAGCCTGGAATTTTTGTTAGCTATAGCAGTGTCTCTAAAGGGTACATAATTTTAAATCGTCTCACAAATCAAGTTTATGTGAGTAGGAGTGTGAAATTTGATGAAGCTGTTGTATGGGATTGGAAAAGAAACTCTGTTGCATCCACTTCTCAAGCTGAAAATGATGAAGCTGTGGAAGAACAACAGGATGTCATGAGTGATGATTATGATGGGATGTTGTTATAAGAGGCATGGGAAAACTAGATGATATTTACACTCGATGTAATGATGTAGTATATGAACCTGTAGACATTAACGAAGCCTTGAATTGTGAAAATTAGAGAGCTGCAATGGAGGAGGTGCTTAGAATGATCAACAAAAATGACACCTGGGTGTTAGTGTCAAAACCTGTAGATAAGGACGTTATAGGCTTGAAGTGGATCTTTAAACTGAAACTCAATCCAAATGAGACCATCAACAAATTCAAATCACGTTTGGTTGTCAAAGGATATGCTCTGAAATAAGGCATTGATTTTTATGAAAATTTTGCTCCTGTAGCGAGGTTTAACAAAATCATAATGCTTCTCTCCATTATAGCGCACCTCAAGTGGCAAGTCTTTCAGATGGATGTCAAGTCTGCCTTTTTTAATGGCATACTTGAAGAAGAAATCTTTGTAGAACAACCAGAGGGATTTGAAAAGGACGCAAACAAAGTGTATTTGTCGAAGAAAGCCTTGTATAGACTCAAGCAAGCTCTAAGGGCATAGTATGCAAGAATTGATGAATACCTACTGGAATTTGGTTTCCTGAAAAGCTGCAATGAAGCTACTTTATATGTCAAAAATTATGAAGCTGAAACTCTGGTGGTTTCTGTATATGTTGATGATCTTCTAATAACTGGAAGCAATTTAAATGCTATTGTGAAATTCAAGGCTGAAATGGAACAAGTCTTTGAGATGAATGATTTGGGAATGATGTCTTATTTTTCTGGAAGTATAAGTTGGGCAATGTACTCAAGGCATTTTTATTTCCCAAGACAAATATGTGTTAAGTCAAAATGACTTTACGATTAATAATTTTGATGAAGAACAAATAAGGAAGCAAAGTAAAAAAGCAGACGGAAGGAAGCTATTTGAAAAGCAGACGGAAGAGAAAAGGCAGACGAAAGAAAAAGCAGACGAAAGTAAAAAGCAGACGGAAACAAAAGCAGACGCAAGTAAAAAACAGATGGAAGCGAAAAAGCAGACGAAAACAAAAGCAAACAGAAGAAAGCAGACACTAGACGCGAAAGCAAACGGAAGAATCAAGAAGAAACTTCAGCTTGAGTTAGTTACAGAACTCAACTAAATAACTGATTCTTGAAAGATCAAGAAGCAATTAAAGATGAAGGCTATAAATACGAGTTGTGTCAAAGGGATTTTTTTAGTTAGTTAGAAAGAGAATTTTTAGTGAGATTAAAAAGCTTAGCAATACTTGTGAGATATTGTGCGAACAAACTAGAGCTACTATTTCTGTAACAAAGCTCGA
>JANITX010000210.1:34782517-34794238 GCA_027564395.1 Erythroxylum ulei | reverse complement strand
TGATTGTAAATGATTATTGGATGACTGAATAACTGAAAATGGTTAATTGTGAACATGGGCTTAAGTTACTTCTGTTTTTGCCGTGCTAATGAATAGTAATCAAAATTGGAAAAAAATAAAGAGAGAGGTGAAAATGTTTTACTGAGTTCTACCGACTGATGTAGTACGCCACCCTCGCGGGGCACGGACTCGGATATCACCAACGATATCGGGTTCGGGTCACTAGGGAGTGGGGTGTTACACACAAGGTGTAGTTACAACTAGTACTGGCAAGTACGGATCGATCCCAAAAAGATTAGAATTACTAGTATTTACTATCTTTCTATTATCTTTTTTTTAAGAGCTCAAGGAATAATGATCCTACAGTCAGGCATGTCGACCTAAACGTGAAAGTCACTATAGAGAACAAACGCCCTAGCAAGAGAGTGGGCACCCCTATTCCTCGAACGCCTAACCCAAGAGACAAAGATATTGTCCTTAGTACATAAAATATCATTACAATCCAAAATTGTAAGACCAAAATAAGAATTATCCAAAGAACTAGAATTCAAAGCATGAACAAGGCGCTAACTATCAGTAAAAATAGAACTAGCTTGTAGCATACCATCATAAGCAAACAGTAAGCACTGATGAAGAGCTAGCGCCTCCGCAATCTCAAGACCTCCATTGCCTTCATCATAACCAGGAATTGCCAAAGAAAAATAGCCTTCACCACCCTCAAACAAAATGCCAAAACCAAGAAAGCCAACATCTGCAAAAATCGAGCCATCAATGAATGCCAACTAGCTAGAGGACGACACCGTTACTGCTACTATCCAAAAAATTTGCGGCAAATTGGGACCAGCAGCACAAGGAACCCCGACGGGTAGTAGCTCCTTGAAGTCCGAGTAATAAGAATTAGCTTGAACATGAATTTGTTATGGCATTACCCATTTATCATTCCATAGTTTTTCGTTCCTTGCTGACCATAGCTTCGATGCTTGAATACCAACTCTAACGGCACGATCTCTTCCTACTGTCTCAATAACATGGGAAAAAAGGTCCTGAAAAGATGACATAGAGGATAGTAGAAATAATCATGCTAACCGCCATAACTCCATAGGCATAGGACATTCAAGGAACACATGCTTCAAGGATTCATTTTCATTGCAAAACAAGCATTTCAAGTCAACATCCACGCCTCTTCGTTGCAAATTATCTTTAGTTGGTAACACTCCAGGACAACATCGCCATAGGAAATCATGAACTTTTGGAGGTACATTAAGAGACCATATTTTCTTCCATGCAACCCCATGCAAATGTTGCCATTACCACCTAAAACCTCAAGAGCCTCATAATAAGCAGTTTTAACCAAATAAATCCTTATTCTATCACAAATCCACATGATTTTATCCAGTTTGGGGCTAATGCTCAGTGGAATACCTAGGATAGCATTCATATCATCAATACTAGAAAAAGAAAGCAACTTCTCAGAGTCCCATCTCCTCACCCCATTTATGAATAAGTCACTTACCCTCATAGCATCATGAATTGCTAGAGGACCTTCTTCTAGACGGAAGCCCACCTCTTTTGGAACCCAAGGATCCCGATTAACATAGATACTTTGGTCATCCCCTACCCTCCACCTCACCTCCCTTAACAACACTTTTTGAGTGAACAATACACTTTTCCAAACTAAGTTGTAGTTGGAACCCAACTGAGTTGTTAAAAAATCCCCATGAGGGAAATATTTAGCTTTGAGAACCTGATATGAAAGAGTGTTAGTGTCAACAGTAAGTCTCCATCCTTGTTTCCCCAAAAGAGCAGTGTTAAAACATCGGAGGTCTCTAAAACCCATACCACCCAATGACTTTTCACAGCACATACGATCCCATAACAACCAATTGATACCTCTACTACCTTCCCTACAACCACCCCACCAAATTTTGTTCATAAGAACATGTAACTCATGACAAATAGCAACCGAGAGAAGAAAGACATTCATGCAATATGTTGGAATAGACTGAATGACAGCCTTGATTAAGATCTCCCTACCCACCCTAGATAAAAAACAGTTGCTCTAATTGTTTATACGCTTTCCAAAACCTGTCTTTAAGAAAAGAGAAAATCTACTGCTTACTCCTTCCAATTAGAGATGGTAAGCCTAAATAGTTACTATTAACCAAAGGTAGGTGCACTACAAGAAAATCAGAAATGGCATCCTTAACATCTTGTGCAACACATGGGCTAAAAAGAATAGCAAACTTACCAAAATTGATGGACTGACCAGAAGCTTCTTCATAAACTCCCAGAATGCTTTTAATTTAAGTAGGTTCAAAGACAGAGCCATTAAAGAAAAGCAACGAGTCATTAGTGAAAAATAAATGTGATATCCTGGGACAACCCAACTTTGCTTGACAACCATGAATCACCCCACGCCTTTCACCACCTCGCAACAAATTATGGTGTTTATGATTAATCTAATACTACAAATTATGGTGTTTATGATTAATCAGTTTCAAAATAAAAACCATAAATTGAAAATCGATATAATTAACTAACTAGAAAAAAATATTAGATTGAGAAATAGTCCAAGAACACAATGATACTTAGACTTCGAATCCCTTTAGGACTTCTCATATAATCATAATTTCACTACTCAGCTTAATCTATAGTTTAGTAGACCATGAAAATTCCCCAATTATACTAACATCTGTTTCAATACTATTAACATATAATTCTCGGTTGATTAACTTAAATCTCTTTCCAGTTAAAATCCCTAAAATTGTTTTAATCGATTTATGAATTTCGCTATTAGGTTTAATCTTAATTTAAAGGATTTATGTCGAACTATCTCTAAGTTTGCATAAAAATCCTTTCAATTATGATAGATCTATTCATACATTTGATTTCTCAATCTTAGTGACATAAAATCATACATGAATCAATATGCTAGAAATACTAATTCAAGAATAATTAAGAACACATAATTAAATCTCATTAAAACTAAAGAATGAATTAAATTAAAACAATACAAAGTCTCTCCTGAATTTCATCTAATCCAAGTACAAACAAAGGTTTAGTTCATAATTATAAAAAAAAATCAAAACTAAAGGAAAACCAAAAAGTTAACAAAAGGATGAAATCTCTTTTAATCTTTATGAAATCACTTTAGATTGATGGTAATCTGCTCCAAATATGTTTCCTAGTTTGTTCTTCTTTCTTTCTGTCATCCTAGGCCATCAATTTTTGTTTTCCTAAGCCCCTCTCCAGCCTCCCCCTCTTTCTCTTGGTTTTGCCCTTTCATAGCTTGAAAGTTAGGATTTATAGAGTGGACACAATCACCTACATGATCGTATGCATAACCGTGTATCTCAATCTCACCTTGATTATCCGAAAATTGCACAGAAACACAATTCCAAAAAGTTACATGGTCTAAGATACCGTCGTGTCCATCCGTATGGCCATGTCCCTCAAGGATAGCCTCAACCTTTCAATTTTTTGCCTCGATTCTATCTAATTTCTGCTTTTTTCAAACTTTGAAGACAATTAAGACCTAAAAATATAATAAAAACAAGTTAAGTACCAAAAAGAATTAAAAACTTTCAAATAAACAAACTAAATACACTAGATATGAAATTATAAATATGGTCTATTAAGTATTTATCAGTGGTCCAAAAATCACACTTTAAGGATTCAATACAAGTTAAAGATTTAAAGAAAATATTAAAAAATAATTTAATAATATTTCAAACAATTTTACATTTATTATTACCATTGTGACGTGGGTGAATTCTTAAAGATGTAATCCCAAAACCCTTTTTAAATTAATTTAATAGTATACTGAGTGAATGATATCATTTTAGAAGAAATAGATATGAAATTTTAAAATGACAAAACTTTAGGGTTAAAATTTGAAATTATAATAAAATATAAATTAGGACACCGAGATGTATAAATATGATAATTGGTCAAATAAATAATGTAATCTCTTCATAATTATCATAAGGATAAAAACATAATCTAATTTTAACCAAACAAATCATATAAGAATTAAAATTTTTTAAGTCTTAACTTAATTTTAATTTTTCCTGATCAAAATAAAATAATCTAGTATCCTCTAATTAGAATAAAATAATTTGATACCTATAAAAAGTATGAATTTTTTATATAAAATTCTTATTTGAGATTTCAATTTAACTTGAGTTAATTATCATTTTAGTTTTATAGATCTCATCAAAACAAGAAAATTAGTTACAAATTCAACTACTAAAAACTATTAAAAATACAAAATTATAATTCGAGTCATGAGAGGATTAAACTCATCTTAATATTACACGTGACGTGAAACAGGAAGAATAAAGTTTATATCACATTACTGAAATAAAAAGCAAAACGTCAGAATTTGATAAATATGGATATTAACGAAAATTTTGTTTATTTTAAGATTGCACTGTTCGGTGCTCACCCCATAATCATTATTGTTAATTACTCTTGATCGTCCCTTCAAAGTTTGTTCTCTCTTCCCAGGTGGAGCTTGTTTTTTCCCCCTCTTATGCAATTCCATTGCCCGCAGCATTCACCACCGTCGCTTCCGTCGTCATGCCAACTACAACCACATCCTCCGCCCTCTCACAGCAGCGCCCGACGGATCTTGTGAGCCGACTGTCGTCTCCGGAACCTGAAATCAAGCTCAAGGCCCTTAGAGAGGTCAAGAATCAGATCATCGGCAATCGCACCAAGAAACTTTCCTTCCTCGAACTTGGCGCCATTCCGGCAGTCGCTTCCGTCCTCTCCGCCACCTTAGCCGAAGCCGATTCTCGATTCGCTGGCGGAGACGATGTCAGCATCGCCAATAAGTACACCAGCAACGTTCTCGTCCAATCCGCCGCGGCACTTGGCAGCTTCGCTTGCGGCTTCGACTCCGGCGTCCGAGCAGTTCTTGACGCCGGAGCTTTCTCCCACCTAATTCGCTTGCTTTCGGTTCCCGATTACAAAGTAACTGCAATTCGCTTACTTAGCGTTTGGATTTGAATTTTAAAATACTTAAAACAGAAGTTAAAATTAGAGTGTAGAGGTTATGTTGGATTTGATTGTTTGTTTAAAGATTGCTGTTTGGCTGCTGATAAATTGATACGGAAATTGAAGGAAAAGATTTGGACATGTTTTTTCTTTTAATGTGTTATGTGACTGTTAATGGCGTCGCTTTGTCTGGTGTTCAGGTGGCCGATGCTGGTGCTCGTTCGTTGAGGATGATTTATCAATCTAAAAAGGCACCAAAGTTTGAATTTCTTAAAGAGAAAAACATGGAATTTCTTCTTTCCTTATTGAACAGTGAAAGCGAAAATATAACAGGTCTAGGTGCAAGTATCATTGCGCATTCGTGTACCACAAATCAGGAGCAGAGAGCTTTGTGTGATGCAGGGGTTCTTAAGAAGCTTGTTAGCCTCCTGGAAGGATCTCTTAGTCAACGAGATGCAAGTTTAGAGTCTCTTGCTGCAGTTTTTAAGAACAACCCTAATGTCATATCGGAGTTTGTGAGATTAGAAAGGGGAAGGGGGCTGAGTTCCATTATTGAATTAACTAAAGATAGATATCCCCGCACAAGGTTGCTTGCATGCGTGTGCTTGATAGTTCTGAGAAATACCTCCCCTCAACATTTGCAAGATTTAGGAATCAAAACTGGAATGGTAGATCTTTTACTTGAGCTTCTTGATGATCCTGGTCAAGTCGGAGATGAAGCATCCTTTGTTTTTTCTAGCTTAATTGCAGAAAAGGAGGATCTTCAGAAACTAGCTTTTGAGGCAAATGCTCTTGATAAATTATGCAACCATTTTCAGAAAGGTCAATTGCATCCCAAACGTTTACAAGGTGTTTTGCTGGCATTGGCTGATCTATGCTCAAAGTTGGAGACCTGCAGATCTAAATTTCTATCGTTGCAGGTCTTTGTTTAATATATAGTTCATTATTAGCAATCCTTTCTATCCTATCCACAGTTGATTTTGCATGCTTCTTGAATTCAACCTGATTGATTTTAGGTTTATATCATTTACCGTTGTATGTCTAATATATATTTTCAATGCATAAACTGTTCCAATTGATTAATTCACTGGAAAGTTAATATACAAGAAAGTAAAGGCAATCAATTACTATAATTGCAAAAATCACTCAGTATGGCTGATTTATGAAATCTTTTCTGTTAATTTATAGTCACTTTATAATCCTAGAACAGTGACTGGAGAAAATGTTGCTTACTTCTATGTGAAAGTACATTTGCTATAATATCATTTAGATTTAACTAGCAAATAAGTAGAGTTTGAATGTGCTTAAGAATGAAGACTGTTTCTTGGAGGTCTGAGCTCTTTATCTTTGAAATTTTTAGTTTGTATCTCAAGTTTTTGAGAAGAACACCTTTGTGAACTTATACTAACACCTTCCGCCATGATGCCGTAGTTCCTTAATTGATTTTACTGGGGCCAAAAGAATAGATGGTCAGGTCCTGGGACATAATGATCATTTTTCCCTAATTTGAGAATTAACTTTGATATTATGCTACTTGAAATACAGCATAAAAAATTGCATTCTTGGTATTAAAGGGAATAGATGATGGACCAACGATGTAATTAAAGATGTGAGGATAAGTAAAAAGTACTTTATCAGCTTCCAACTTCTGATAGAAGCTCATAAATTTATAGGGTTTGAAATTGGTGGCTGATGCATTGACACATGACAGTGTTGATGTGCGCACTGCATCTTGTATTTGCTTAAGAAGTGTCACTCGCTCAATCAAGGTTTGTGATACAACAATTACTAAATTTTGAATTAGCATGCCATATGCCTATACTTTAACAGTTTTACTGATACTTGTTAAATTAGAACTTGTGTGCAGGCTATTTTATGAACGAAAAGCTAATAATTCCTTTGATCCGGATGTTGGATGATTCTTCGGTTTCCATACAGGTATGTGTTTCAATTCAATTTTTTGGTGATAGTTACTAGGTTGAATTCCTCAAACAAAAAGTTTTTAACTCGAGGAGGGTGATTGAAATTGAACAAATATAGTACAAAAAATAATTTTCCTTTTTTTTATTTTCCTTTGGACGTTTGTTTGTTCCATGCTTGATTATGTTTTACAAAATATTGTACAATTTCCTTTTATCCAGGTTGCAGCTCTGGGAACTATTAGCAATATATTGGTTGATTTTACAACACGTAAATCAACTTTTGTCCAATACGGAGGTGTTAAGCATCTTGCTCAGCTTTCAAAATCAATGGATTCAGTGGTCAGATTAAATGCACTGTGGGCTTTGAGGAACATGGTTTTCCTGTCAGATGAAAAATGTAAAGAAGGGATTTTTCTGGAGCTCACTGCTTCCTTGTTAGCTAGCCTTATATGTGGTATTTATTATTTCTTGATCCGTTAGTTATGCATATAATCTATATTCAGTCATAAACCAATGCCAGTTCACATTTGAACTGTAGACACTGAGCCTTCTGTTCAAGAGCAAGCATTGGCGCTTGTTAGGAACCTTGTTGATGGATGTATAAACTCTGTTGAATATGTGTTTTCTGAAGATGGTATTATATTAGATGCTGTTGGAAGGCAATTACGGAGAACTTCAAAAGCTGAAATTGGAATACAGGTTGGACTTCTGCTTTGTGCTTGCTTTTTTATGGAATGGTTTAATTATTCGGCTTAATTTGGTTGGAAAATTCTTGAAGCTTGCAAGAAATCCTTAATGGTGGTAGTTTTTTTTCTTCAAGTCCATAGTTGTGAATTTGAGGAGCATATTTAACAGTTCAGAACCAATTTCCTTGTCATTCTGCAGTTGAAAACTGTGCTGCCAGGATGGCTTGGGTGCTTTTTATATACCTCTTCAACTTCTGAGATGTCAAACAATCATTTCTTATGCAGGGAATGTATGTGTTAACCAATGTTGCAAGTGGAAATGAGTTCCACAAGGACGCTGTTATGGACTGTCTTCTTGCCCAAGCAAATGATGGAACCCAGTCTTTTATTATCAAGTTCTTGGAGAGCCATGACAGCAGGTTACGTGCAGCTGCTGTCTGGGTTGTGGTAAACCTCACGGCCCCATCTTGTCCTGGTGCAGTTGCTCGATTTGTAAAACTTCAAAATGCTGGCATAGTGTCTCAAGTAACAAGCATGGTCAATGATCCATGCCTAGACGTCAAGGTTACTACTTTATGTCTCATTTTGGCTGTCTTTTAAAGCAGTCCCAGTGTTTGCTAAACCATTTTTTGTGCTCTTTTTTTTTTGCAGCTTCGTGTTAAAATGGTACTCAATCAGTCGTATGATTTTCGGTGATTACTTCATATGGTTATATTCTGTTAATCCTCTGAGCTAGTGGAGGAAAGAGCTTATCATTTTTGATCTTGACGTTATTTTGTAAGATAGGTTCAGCATTTTTGGAGAAGATGTGCTTCAGCTAAGGTCTTGGTCAGGTAAATTTTGGTCTAGAAGTAGGCCTTGAGGAACTGTGTTTTTTTCTGTAAAAACTGAGCATCTTCCAGCCCTTGTTGTATTTCATTGTTGAAGTGGAAAATTATCTTCTATTTATTGGATATGTGTGATCTTAGGTGGGTTAACATCCACCTTTTGATAAAAATCTCGTGATCTGTCTATCTCGCTCAGAAAGAGTTACAATTTGACTTGCAGAAAATGGTTGGAGTTGCTTAATTACTCGTAATAATGTTTACTAAGTGCGACTCGTGCAACATTTTCTTCAGTGTTCTGTTCCCTAGGAAATGATGCTGGTATAAAAATGCAAACTTCAATCGTTCAATTAATCCGAGTTCCATTGAAGTTGCATTATGGAAACAGGTATTACTATTTAATCAAGTCATTCCTTTTCTTTTTCCCCTTTTGTTGGCAGTTTTGGATTTTTCAGTTAGTGCAGTTTGTATATTCTTGTATGTCCAATCAGATTACCTTCAAGGTCTCCTGTGTTCTAGAGATACTGTACTAATTCTTTAAGTTCAACCATGCAAATTTCTGGAATGAATCTTGTACAATTCCATGTGATTTCTGAAATGCTCTACCATTCTTCACATGTCGCATGGGTGAACTATTCCATTTGATGTGGCTATTATGTGATAGACCAACAGTTAGGTTGAAGACTCGGTAGGAATCTGATATTCATGGCTGAAATGATAACAATGTTAACATAAGCAATAGAAATTTTCCTGAATTTCTTGTTCTCTAGAGCACTATGGGATAATCATAACCGTACAATGCAAGGTCTCCGAAATAATCTTGTCATGTATACAAGCTCCTTGTGTAATATGTGTTAAACGCGGTATCAGTTGAAGTTCCATTGCCAGTGAGTTTTGGTTTCAATTTTGGACTATTGATGGCATTTATCCAGGAGAACGACAGGGCCTAGTATTTAGTTAAATTTCATGCCAAGTATAAAGAAGGCGTTGATGTCCAGGAAGGGATGTTTAAGGACAAAGGCTTGGGTGAACAGATTGCAGAGTTGGATCTTGTTTTATCTTTGATGGTATCATTATTGTATTTATATTACGTTCTGATGAATTCTCATATCGTGTGGAGTTTCCAGAAAATCATTTAATAAATCATACCATATGGAGCCTGAACCCTGAAACCTCGTTCATGATAAACTAAGCACAATTCCATTTAGATTCTTGTCATAAAACTTTGCGAGACATTCGAAATTAGTTAACTTGTATGTACATCGATCCAACTGAAAAAATAAGAAATATCCGGTTCTCGTAACCAGACCGATTGGCACTACACCAGAGACCTCCGAACACAAATCCAATGGTAAAGAGTTGGGTGGGGCATGTGAATCTAGCAATTCTTCAACCAATTTTCTCTGTGTTGGTGTCATCTGAAGGCCATATCACAGTCTCCATGAGCCGTTCGCGCATCAATTCCAAGTTTTCATTGGAAATTTCGTCGTATATTTCAGCGTGATTACATTTCTACATGAAAGAAGCAAGCTTTTGTCAATTGTTCGTATATGTTTGACATCATATCATACAGCGAAAAAAACAGGTTTTTTACCTCACCTTTACCCATTTTCCATACAGATGAAGCCGAGTAATCATCACTCTTTCGGCAAGGCCTTGCTTCTCCTGCCATTAGCAAATATGCAGAAAAGAAGCTAAAGCTTATTTCACTGGATTTTGAATTCAGTGCGAGTGTGACAGAACAGAACACAAACCTTGACGAGGATGCGTAAGAAACGTTTGCCATCTCCAGGATTATTGGAAGCAACAAAACTGCCAAAACGTGAAGATATGGGAAAACATCATCCGGGTAACTAAATCGCATCATCACGTCATATGAAAACGCGTAATCAAGTGATAAGCGTTGGTCAGAACGAGAGACTTACTCATAGAACCACCTATACTGCGTTGGATTCATCTCATAGAGCTGGTTGAGAACAGTCCTGACAGCTTTGTACGTGAAATAGTTGAGCATTTGCTGCAGCCAGGGACATCTTGGTCAATCAGATGGATTCCAAGCTCATTGCCATTAAACATCAAAATTAATTGAAACAGGTTATGCTATAAGTTTCACGCCTTACTGTCTTAACATCCTCGAAACTATCTTCATATTGCCCGGCCACTTCGTTGACTACCACAAGTCTCCTATCTTTCCGCTGCTTCCTCCAACATTTGCTTATAGTATCCGATATCGGTCCCGAAGATAGCCTGCAGTCCTGCCATGAATCCACAAAAGAACTCCGTAATATCCGATATTGCTTCCTCTTCATCGAATTTCTGGGCAAAACCAAGTCTCCGTTGTTCTTGTGACTAATATTAGCCGTTGGTAGTGCGTCCAAACACAAGCAAGGACTAGTATGCGAGTCCACCATGGATGAACCTACCACATACATAGCTACCACCATTCTTTTTCCCAGGAATGATTGTAACTTAAAAAATATCAAAAGCCCAGATCAGAGTTGCGACTTTTTCAAGTTAGGAGATGTATTTTTAAGGAAAAAAGAGATATCCAGTAAAAATTGATGGATAACAAAAAGCGGGAATTCTTCCACTGTTAGTCAAAGGTTCATGAAGTTTGAAAGCTGGAGGCTTGAAGAAACAGAGTTTGAAGAGGAGGAACAAGAAAGTGCTAGGAAAGTGAGATTTTTTGATAGGTGTACAGATCCTAACCAGACAATATTTTTTGAGGTCCAAAATTCTCTATGGCTTATTTAGGAGACAAAATCAAAACTTCTCTTTTACTAAGACTTTCTGATGCCGTCCTTTGAATATCTAAGGAGTGTCAATGCTCTGAACAAAGCACCTGGACGGTTTCTGCAGTTTGGTGGCTTTGTTGCTACGTATTAGAATCTGTAGAATCTTTGTTTGTTTTCATGTGAGCGTTTCAATTCTACCATATTGCAGCAACCTTAGCCCCACGCGCTTGATTCTATCGTCAAACTTGATATTTTCTTCTGCCAGAAAATATAGGATAAATTAGGGGTGAGGAATGAGCATTTTGGACTATTTTTAATTAAAATATTTTTTAGTTATGAATTAAACTATATAATGTACAATTTCAAATCAAACGAAATGAATTTAAGTGTTTTAGATTCATTAATATTTTGTTAAAAATAAGTAAAAGATTATACGCCACCAGCCCTTTAATTTTTTAATAAAATAATATTTAGTAAATAAAAATTAGTGCTTAGAAAATATAATAATTATAATCATAAAAGTTTATAATTCTTAAACTATATTTAATCATTT
>JANITX010000210.1:34654579-34666988 GCA_027564395.1 Erythroxylum ulei | reverse complement strand
AGATACAAGTCGCCTTATCAGTACCGAACAAGCATAAGTCGCCTTACATAATGTACAAGTCGACTTACACACTAACAAGCTTGGCTTTTAACATCCTCAGTTTCCTCATTAGTTGAAAGGACTTGCATCCTGGAATCCAAAGCCCCAAACATCTCTTTCTATAACCATGAACCCCTCCTTATCCCTATTATAGGCAAATCGGCTCACAGGTTGGATCGTCTCGCAGGTTGGATAGTCTTGCAAGTACTCTCATAGGTTGGATCGTCTCGTAGGTACTCTCGTAGGTAGGATCGTCTTGCAGGTAGGATCGTCTGACAGGTACTCTCGCAGGTAGGATCATCTCTCCTTCGCCTAGCACCTCCTTCTTCGCTCAAACCACAAACTCAAAGGTGTTTTTGGTCGAAGCTTTTCTGGAACAGTTATTGAACTAAATGCTTCTACTTCAAGAAAGTGTAATATTTCAGAGGACCAACATTTAGATTTAATCCTATGAGCGTAGTTCCTGTAATTTGTAATAAAATTGTCTCTCAAATGAACAATGTATGATTCTCTTAAGTGTTTGGTGAATGGTTGTGGTTTCGGATTACAACTGTAAAATTTCTTCTAACACACTAGAAATGGATTTTCAGAACCAATGTTTGTTTCTTTCCACTCTAAGCTTTTTCCACAACAAAACTCTAAATCAACTGAAGATAAGCAAAAAAAATGGAAAACAAAGGTTTTTCTTTTCAAAGATTGATGAAGAACAACTTTTTCATATATTTCGCATCTAATGATAGAAGAAGTATAAAATGGAGCTTTTCATATTAGCTCTTACACGTGTTTTTTCCAGGCCACCTTACATCAATGGCTAAAAATGGAAAACAAAAGACAATTAAGGAGCAAGATTTTGATATGTATCTTTCTCTCATTGGTTCAATAAGAACACAGATAATATTGTTGCTCTGAAAATAACTAACTCTAATAGTATATCAACTAGTGGTATTGGAGGCTGCAGAGAATAAAATTCTAATATTGTAAGACCACAAGTATATACATGTGGTATGGACTGGACATACTCAGATGATCATGCTCTGAATTCTTTTCTTTCTCCAACTTTGGTAAAGTGTTTTGACAGCTTTATAACAACTTTTGTTTCTGCTTCAGGATTGTTTCTGCTTCAAGTTTTTGCTTCAGGCTATAAATGAACATTCTAAACTTTGTTCCTTCTTCTCCACTGAAGCTTACTTCAACCTTTTCTTCATTCTTCTTGCCTTGATCTTCAATCATCCAAATTTCAGTTCTTGAATGCATGGACTTCTGAATTATTCCCAAAATCATTAACTCTAATTTCCTCAGATGTCTAGGAACTTTCAGCTTGATCTTCAGCCTCCCTTTCCTCTTCACCTTGACTGCAATAGCTAGGTCCTCCACAAGCTTCAACATAGCAGGCCGCATGAAACAAAATAATTCAACAGCTCCTCCTTTCTTTTATGGAGGCTGCATACCTATCAATTTGCTCAAAACTTCAAATCTCCATCTTGGCAAGGCTTTGGTGAACAAGTCAGCTAAAAGGAAACTTAACCTGCAGAATGCCATTTTAATCTCCTTTTCTTCAATCAATTCTCTGACATAATGATACTTAACTTTCATGTGTTTGGTTCTCATGTGATCTGAAGGGTTCTCTGCCATGAAGATTGCAGCACTAGAGTCACAATAGATGGTGACACAATTATCCTTCAATTCACCTACATCCATCAGAATTTTCTTCAACCACTGAGCTTGCTTAGCAACCATATTCATTACCACGTACTCTGCCTCAGTTTTTGACTGAGCAACACTTTTCTGTTTCTTCGAGCTCCAAGCAAAAATTCCCAATCCCAAGCTACAACAGTATCCACTTCTACTCTTACATTCATTACTTCTAGCATAGCTTGCATCACTAAAAACATGCAACTCCACCTTTTCTCCTCTTCCATACCAGATTCCATAATCAACAGTATGCTTAACATATCTAAGTATCCTTCTAGCATAAATAGCATGTTGCCTTAAGAGATTATGACTGAAACTAGCTATAATATTTATAACACAAGCAATACCTGACCTAGATGCACTTAAATACATTAATGAGCCTATCATGCTTCTATAATAAGTCACATTGAATTGTTCACCTGGTTTTGCGATTTCCAATTTCAGTTGATGCTCCATGGGAGTTGCCATGGCATTGCTATCCTTCAAATTGAATTTCTCAATTAGCTCCTCTGCACACTTTCTTTGATGAATGAAGGTTCCATCATTTCTTTGATCTATTTCCAGTCCCAAGAAATATCTTATTTCTCTTAAATCTGTCATCTGAAATTCAGATTTCATTAGAACCTTGAAGACTTTTATCAGCTTTTGTTTGGTTCCTATTATTAGTAAATCATCAACATACAAAGGGCAAATCAGTTTTTCTCCTTCACTGGTTTTTACATACAGTGTTGCTTCACTTTTGCTTCTTTCGAAACCATTCTACATTAGATATCCATTAATTCTTGAATACCAGGTTCTTGGGGCTTGTTTCAGTCTATATAGAGCCTTCACCAACTTGTAAACTTTCTGTTCTTGTCCCTTTATTACATATCCTTCAGGTTGCTTCAAATATGCTTCTTCATCCAACATTCCATTTAAGAAGGCACTCTTCACATATATTTGGTGTACCTTCCATCCATTGTTTGCAGCCAACGCCAATAGCAATCTCACAGTGTCTAACCTTGCTACTGGTGCATATGTTCTGGTGTAGTCTACTCTATATTCTTGCTTGTATCCCTTTACTACAAGTCTAGCTTTGTGTTTGTTAACATACCCATTCGGATTCAATTTTTTCTTGTAAATCCACTTGGAGTCCACAACTTTACTTTCTAGACTTGGTAGATCAACTAGCAACCAGGTTCCATTCTCTTCAATAGCCTTTATTTCTTCATCCATTGAACTTTGCCACACTCCTTGCTTGACAGCTTGCTTGTATGTTTTCGGTTCAGATCTTGTAGGCAAAGCACATTCAATAATTGTCAATGCTTCAACTGTTTCCTCTTTATTTGCATCATTGTACCTGAAATTAAACAAAGGGTTAGTTTCTTTATAAATCGAGGTCCGGTCCCTCTCCTTGTGAGCACTGTCAGAGTTTGATGTCTCCTCCTGAGAGTCTAAACTCAATTCATCACTTTCTGAGTTAGGTGATAACTCCTCCTGATTCCCTTCATCTCCTCTCATGACTTTATCAACAACTGGTTGATTCAATGGTATTTCAATACCAACTCCTCCTGATTTCTTGACTGTAGGCTCTCCCTATTTCCATCCTTCACTTTCATCAAACTTTACATCTTTAGATATACAAACTTCTTCTGAGTCTTTGGATTGTAAATTCTGTATCCCTTAGACTTTGCACTATATCCCATCATAACTCTTTAATTGCTTTCTCATCCAACTTTGTTCGCTTAGCTTCAGGAACATCCATGTAGGCTATGCATCCAAACACCCTCCAGTGTTGTACCATCGGCTTAACATCAAACTAGACTTCAAATGGAGTTTTCTCCTTCAGTGATCTGGTCTTTAACCTGTTTTGCAAATAAACTACTATAAAGCATGCTTCTGGCCAAAATCTTCTAGGCACCTTCATTTCAAACATCATCGACTTTGCCATCTCCACTATAGTTCTATTCTTCCTCTCAAAAACTCCATTCTGCTGAGGTGAGTAAGAAACTAAAAATTGATGAAAGATTCCTTCCCTTTCAAAGTAATTTTTCATTTCATCTTAAATGTAATCTCCTCCTCTGTCACTTCTCAAGCATGTCACTTTCTTTCCACATTGACTTTCAGCTTTTGCTCTCTATACTTTAAAGAAACCAAACATTTAGTCATTGCTCTTCATGAAATAAATCCATGCATATCTCGACACATCATCAATGAATTTCACATAATACCTATTTCCCCCAGTTGATGGTGTATTCATAGGTCCACAAACATCCGTATACACTAGCTACAACTTCTTAGTAGCTCTCCAGTCACTAATTGGAAAAGGAAAAACATGACTCTTTCCTTTTGCACATGTTTCACACACTGTTTTCATCTTGCTGCTTAGTTGTGGTATTCCATGAACTAGTTCCTTTTTTCTGCATATCAATAATGTAATCCAAGTTTACATGTCCATACCTTCTATGCCACAATTGAGTCAATTCTGTCACTGGAATAGCAGCAAATGTTCCATCCACTTCTATCATTTTAATCTTGAAAACTTTGTTGATCATAGACATTTCATTCACCAGCTCACCTTGTTCATTGAAAATCCTGCACATTTCATCTTCAAAGTGGACTTTATACTTCTTTTCCAAAAGCTGACCAACACTGATCAGATTCTGATCAAATTCAAGAATGTAATACACTTCCTCAAGTATTGTGTTTCCAACTTTTGTAACTAATTCCACAGCACCCTTCCATGATACAGGTATGATTTCACCATCTCCAATCTTTACCACTGTACTTATACTGGTATCTTTCTTCACAAATGCTTCTCTTCTTTTTGTCATATGATTGGAACACCCACTGTCTACTAACCACTCACTCCCTTTCTTATCCTTTGCTCCAGCTGTACATGTTTCAACACCAGAATCATTTTTCATGGTTTTATGACAAGTTTCTACCACAAACACACTCTCCTCAATTACTGGTGTTTCCGTTGGTTTACTGGTTTGTGATGATCCAAGTTGAGTGTTTGGGATATTTTGTAGATTGCCTTGGATGTTTGGACAGTTTTCTGATTGTGGTTGGGATGAGGGATTGTTAACAGACATGTAATTTGGGGATGTTGGCTTGATTCTTGTGTTATTTGATGAGTGAAGGTTGGTTAAGATACATATGACTGAGTTGTTTGAGGTTAAGGTGAGTAAGTTTGAGATAACAAAGGATGAGAAGTGAAATGTTATGGATATGGTGCTTTTTTTAGAATTTGCAACATAATGTGCTTGGTAAATTTGTGATCCAGGAATATTTTGGTAGGGCTGTGTTTGAATTGACATTTGGTTTGATGAAGTGATTTGTCTTTTTAAAGGATGTATTGGTGGTGGTTTTCAAAAAATGGGACTTTGAGTCAGCTCTAACATTGTTAACAATGAAGCGGGTCCTACATTGTTAAGTCAGCTCTAACATGATAAAGCGAGGCTGCAAAAGTAATAAATTAATATAAATAACTGTTAGACCATTGTTAACTAAGTGCCTTTTTTGATGAGTTTATATTAGTAGGGCTTTTATCAATAGAATTTTTATTAGTAGAGCTTTTCTAAGAAGCAAGTTGACTATTTGACTGTCATTTAAAAAATAGTTTTTTTGAAAATAAAAAGTACTTTTAATTTTAACTATTTTTTTATTTTGTAATAAAAATTATTTATGCACATAAATATTATTTAAAGTATATTAAACAATATGTAAAGCACAACATATTAATTATTATATAATTTTAAACCATATGAAACATAAATGCAACTAATATTAAAAATAAATATTAAAATGTATAAAAAATCAAATAATATTATATAATTTTCAAAATAAAAGTGAAAATGGTTTTGTGGGTATTGTGGGAATTATGTATAAAACATAAAGACAAAAGAAACTAAAAAAATACTCATTAATTGATTTGAAAATTCTATTGGAAAAAGTATTTTTTTTAGAAGCTCCAAATTTGAGCTTCTTAAAAACTATATTTTAGCTGTAAAAAAAGCTATATCTATTTAAAAAAAATGCTTTTTCATTTTACAGCCGAACATTTACTTAAAAAAAACTTTTGCTGTGAAAAAAAAGTACTTATTTACCTTCCAAAAGTTCAACCAAACAGGCATAAGTAAAAAACTAACGATGTTTTATTAACTTTTGGGGTTATATTTAAACGTTTTCTAATGTTAGAGTTTTATTTGAATACTCTAATACTTTAGGATTAAACTTATTAATTAGCGAAAACATGAGGATCAAAAGCTACTCTTTTACTTCATTATTTTGACTAAACTCATTCAAGCTAAACTATGACTCCTTGGGAAATAGGATTGCAAGTCGCGTGAGGATGATATCAACTGTCAGGTGCGTCGACAAGGAACAGATTCTAACTCGCAAGAAGCCCAAAATCAAGGCGTTGTTTGTATCAGAAGCTAAAAGCCCATAAATTTAACGAACTCGGCCTCATAATTATAGGCCTTTTCCAAACACGGAGCGAAGGTAACTAACAACAAAAGCAGATTAGTACAACCATGTCATTGTGACCGTCACTTCCTAAATGTCCTGAGCCACCGGCACGTCTAGGAGTTTCGGAGTTGCAGGCAGAGCAAGAAGAAAGTTTTGGGGTATAAGTAAAGTTCAAATTTTGAGAGGAAGAGCAAAGACCCTGACACAATGTTCTACAGAGGGTAAGACACTTGCCCCTGTTTTCAATTTTTTTGTTTTTTGTTTTGGTCTTTGTTTTCCAGTTTCATTTCCCTGATTGTTCTGGGTCTATGATCCAAATCTGCCCTCAAGATCCAAATCTTTCGGCTGGGTTTTCTCTGTTTTGCTTTATATGCCATGATGTGATGGGTTATCTTTCTTCTCCTTTTCTTCTCCCCGTTTATATGAAGTAATCTGATATTTATTTTGTAGTTGAGTTTCTATCGGCCTCTAAATCTCATGACTGGCGGGTTCTTGGCCTGGAATCTTATTCTTGTTTCTCTTTTTATTTGGTTTTCTTGTACTAAAGATTCACTTTTTATGTCATGTTTCATTTGTTATTTTAGCTTTTTAAGGTAATAGTTGATCAGGGATCAAGTAATCTCTTTTTGGGGAGGGAACTTGATGACGTAACTTATGAGTTGTCGGGCTTCTAATTTTAGAAATTTTTGCTGAAAAAGGAAACTAGACAGATTAATGTAAAACCATGCTGGGAATTTACACTGAATATTCCATGATCATGGAAATACAATATTCTGTATGTATTTATCCTGTTGAGTAAAACAGCAGGCATGAAAGTCCCCCAAGTGTTTAGATTGTCTATGCCTTTTTCTTAATGTAATTAGTGTGGCAAATTCGTTTTTCAATTTGTGAGACACAATTTGGAATCGAACGAAAGAGTATGGTACCATAGAAAAAGAGGCATTAACGGGACATTGAACATGATACTGAAAGTTAAAGGTTTAGGAATGAAGGTGATGTTGCTCCCTTAAACACCGCACAGCCAGCTTACTCAGAACAATTAATTGCAAAAGCCTTTTTACGTTCCTCTCTGTAAAAAGATTTTAAGATTGTTCTCCTTTCCCAACATGCAAAACTACAATCTGGGATTGTTTCACGACCAGAAATTTTCACCTGAGGAAATTTTACTAGCAGGCTTGAATAACACAAGTTTCATAGAAACTTTGGAAGAATACTCGATATTAACACTCGTGTGAATATGAGGAAATACATAGTTCAGTAGGCTGCTACTTTTAACAGCCATTAAACTTCCTTATTCTAGATACAAAATTATGTGACAACTGCTTTCTTTTTAAGTTCTGAGGCTAGCTTATATTGAACTTCGCCTTTTTTTTAACCATTATTCCTTCAAGGTGACAATTGTTCCTGATTTGATTGTCATTTAGTTTCTCATTTGAAAGGAGATTAGGTAACTGATAAATTCTAAACATACACAATCGATTTTGGATAAGGTCTATTGAAAGTCTTTATAATGTAATTTTGAGGGTAAATATGTACATATAGTTTTGACAAGGAGAAGCCGTGTTTCTGATTCCTATGTGGACCTTTTTAGCAGTGTCCATGAACTTAGACATTAATCCTTCACTTTGGAATAAAATGAATCAACCTTTGAGTTTCCTCTGTCCTGGAGCTATTACAATAGATTTCAGATAATGGAAAGAAAGGAAAGACAATCAGTCTAGCTCCTAAAAGGAATAGAGAAGGAGTACATTGCTGAAGGTTGAATTACTTGCTTCAGCCATATATTGGATTTAAATGAATAACAGTTGATCTGGGTGATAAACTGGCAGAGAATATGTAGATGTGATATAAATCAAAGCATAATTTATCTTTAGTTTGGTTACCTGATCAGTTACCTGAGCAGTTAGCTACTCTTTAAAGTCTTTATCTTTGATTTGATTTACGCTTTGGAGCTATTTGTAAATCTTTCCAATTAATTTTTTCAATATGAATGAAAGAATGCCAAATTTGTTGAACAGATGGTGTAAATGTTTCTCAATGTTATTGAAAGATGCAAGTATACCCTCTCCACAATTTTGGTGGGCTTTTCATCTTCTTTTGTTGTGAATTTCTTTTGAAGCAGATACGGTGATGGTGCTGATGGACGAGAAATGGGTTCAAAACGTCAGCGGCTTGTGCCCCCATATGACCAGGGTCCTTCATTTTATGGGACTCCTAGTTCGAGTTTTATCTATGGTGCACCTCCCTATGCATATGTTGGCCAACCTCCACCTTTCCCTGTAGTCCGACTTCGCGGTCTCCCATTTGATTGCACAGAGACTGATGTGGCTGAATTCTTCCGAGGTTTGGATATAGTTGATGTTCTATTTGTACACAAGGGAGGCAAGTTCAGTGGGGAAGCATTTTGTGTTTTGGGTTATCCTCTTCAAGTTGATTTTGCACTTCAAAAGAACAGGCAGAATATAGGTAGGCGATATGTTGAGGTTTTCCGAAGTAAGAGGCAGGAGTACTACAAAGCTATTGCAAATGAAGTTTCAGGTGGTTCACCAAGGCGAAGTGTTCCAAGGAGTAAATCTTATGACGAGGAAAAAGAATCTGCTGAGCATACTGGTGTTCTGCGCTTGAGGGGATTGCCATTTTCAGCTGGCAAGGATGACATAATGGAATTTTTTAAGGATTTTGTGCTGTCAGAAGAGTCTATTCATATCACGATGAATTCGGAGGGGAGACCAACTGGGGAAGCATTTGTGGAGTTTGCCAATGCAGAAGATTCAAAGGCAGCAATGACCAAGGACAGGATGACTCTTGGACGTCGTTATATAGAGTTGTTTCCATCATCAGTTGAGGAATTGGAGGAAGCAATATCAAGAGGGCGTTAAATCATCTCGCTATACCTTTGGTTACATCTGATAGATTTTAATCTTTGTAATGTCTAACCTTCATCTTACTGTTTGAAAAATTCTCTACATGTTCATTGTCGTAGCATTTTGTCTGTTGCACAGATCCAGTACATTTCACCTTATGTTTATGCATAAAAAGCTTATAATGTGTAGTCAGAGTGGTTTGCTGCTTTTGTGACTTGTATCTATTTGCTGACTCCAGAGCATCTGCCCACCTTTTGTCCACATCTAAAACCATACGAGTTTATCTTCGCATCACAGGGATACAGTCTGGGATAGGATTTTGAATGTCTACAATACAGTCTGGGATAGGATTTTGAATGTCTACAAGTATTCAAAGTTCAAAATCGCACATAACTCACTCTTTTCAAGCTAGTTACAGCTTCATCCAAGCAAATGGGATTAACTGAGTAACTGGAAAGGTAACTAATTCCTTTGTTGGGCTAATATGTCCCGTTGTGGATATTAACCCAAAAAAGAACTTTTTTCAGCTTGGTTTTGTCAGAGCTGAACAGTGAACACCCGGTTTCCATTTCTGTTGGAGGGGCTGATTGTTAAAAACACCATAGCTCGGATTCTATCAGCTTTTTGTGCTAATGAAAATATTTTCTTGATTAACAATCTCAAGGATCCAAGTTTCTTCTAATAGTGGTGTGCTCATGTATTGAGTAGCGAAAAGGGAGGCCGCTTGTGCATGAAGAACCTGTTAAAAAGAGGAATTTCACTTCTCAGTTCATCGTAAAATCTCCAGTGAAGAATATGTCATAACTAATATCAAAATATAATAATTTTTATATCAAATATGTAAGTGTCTCAGTTAATTATATAATCATCATAATAAGAAAATTTTGACTTACTAAGTTATATTTCAAAATCTTCATTATTGAATCAATTCAATGCACTTATTTTCTTATTTAAATATCTCTATATTTTAATTTATAATATCAATTATTTTTTTAGAAGAAAGAAATATAATGTTTATTATTTTACCGTTTTATCAATATCATATTTTGGTGAAATTATAATAATTAACAATATATGAGTAATGTATAAATATAATTTGAATATTATAATTATGATTATACCATAATCTTAATTACACAAAAATTATATATCTTAATTAAGCATTAGATACATCTGAAAATATATGAAAAGAATCAATTTGTTGAAAAAATAAATAATTTTACATATTAACAATAGATTGGTTATTCGATTGTAAGGAGATAACTCCATAATTAGCTATACAAATCCAGATTAAATTTAAAATATAGAAGTATTAGGTAATACAAAGGTTATTAAGGATGAAGTAATTAACAAGTTAAATTAATTGAAGGTCACAATCACATTATGATAATATGACAAATGTATTATATGCATATACATACATACACTCTCTTTTTTTTTTTTTGATAAATATATACATAGATACACTTACGTACGCCATTAGTTAAATCTGCTTTTCTCTTCTCCATTGTATGTCAAGAATCATGAATAAGAGACTGATAAGAGATGTTAACTTGCATTTTCTTGTTAATGAGAAGATATACATCTTTTTCATTTTCACATAGAAATATTTGAACTAGGTTTTTAAACGTATGGACCTCATACGAGATCCTGAGAAATGACCTCCTTGTCTCCGATTTGCCTTCTAGTTCAAGCTACAATATGCATCCATATGTCATTAACCCAACAGTAGTGGTTTTCCCTCCTAAGCGTTGCAACTTACCCGCAAAGAAAATGAGTAAATTTAGGCTAGAAATCTGAAAAAAAGAAACAATGAGGACATGTTAAAGATTGCAACGTCAGACTCACAGCTATGCATCAGATCAGAAATGATTGGACTTCTGAGAATATAAAAGTACAACTTGCAAGTTTTGTAATTTACCACTTTAAATGTGAGAGTGGGAGGACCCATTTTTTGTCTTTCTGGATACAAAATCGAACTCTAAACATTGGGTTTGGTTGATATTTGCGTGTGACGAGACAGATAACAAAATACAAAAATTATGTCTAGCAGTCTTTAGTTACTAAAACTGCCCATTTTTGTTCTAATGTTAGATTATAAAAACACAAATTTTTTGTTTCTTCCAAAATTGTGGCACAACTTTCTTGTGCCTGTCACATGAACAAAAGACACAGTTTTAGACAAAAATATCCCCATATTATTACTAATATTCCACACATGCCCAAGTGTCTAAATAGCAAAAAAAAGAGACCATTCTTCTCATTTCTTCACCAGACACTTTCTCTCTATTTCTCTGTATTACTACAACGTTCTTCTCCTATTTGTCTCTCTAGCAAGAAACCGGTCCTTTCTCTATTCTAATCGGCAATTAAAGGTGAGTTCTTCAATTTATTATTATTATTTTGCTATTTTCGTGTTTGTCTACTTGAAATTTATATGATCCATGTCATTTTCTTCAATTTTCAATTTTGGGAGTATCATGGTAAACTCTAATTTTAACAATCGAAATTTTTGTGTTTCCTGTTTTGAGTTTCTTTCTTTATTTGTGTTTTGAATTTTTGTATGCTCTATTTTTTTGTATTTCTGCTTTGATTTTTTGATTATTTTTATTTTTGTATTTTTGGTCATTATATTTTTTATCTTTGAAGAAATTTTAGTTACAAAAACGGATAACAAGGATCATGATGCTATGTTTAAGTGTCTGAATTTGTTTGAGTTTTGGAATGGGGAATTGGATGTTATGAGAATAGTCATGTTGCTATGCTTGTATGTATACACACAAAAATTGAGTAGGAATGCAAATGCTATAGGTAGTAGGGCATTGACAGTATCAATTAGGTAAGCTAATATAGATGGGATTTTGAATAAGGGTGATAGGAATAGTTAGTAGGATTTAAGAATGGACTTAAATGCATTTACATTGCTATGTCAAATGCTTCAAGTTCATGGTGGGTTGACGAATAATGGTCATGTGCTTTGAAGAAAAAGTTTTAATCTTCCTAAGAATATTAGCACAAAATGAATCTAATAAAGTAGTACAAGTTAGGGTTATGAGGTCGGGAGAAACAATAAGTAGCACTACAAGAAATTGTATTTTTAGTGAAAGTAAAAGCTGCCACTAAAAGCAGTAATATTAGTTACTATTATTAATAGTGTCCAATTTTTTAAGTCATCATAAATATCTCCGTCACTAATGAAATAGTGACTAATTTAAGATATAGTCAAAATTATGTAACACTTTTGTGACACAAATACTGACACTAAAACTTGTGAAATTTTTTACAAAACTATATGGTCACAATAACTTTACATGTTTGTGACAAGTTTATCGTCACAAATAATATAAAGTAGTGACGAA
>JANITX010000210.1:34590097-34607854 GCA_027564395.1 Erythroxylum ulei | reverse complement strand
GAAGACTAAAAGTCTTTGCGCTTGGTGTAAACAATCTGAGTGGTAGTATTCCAACTTCCCTGTACAATCTCTTCATTAACTACTATAGATGTGGTTCCTAACCGACTTCGCGGAAGTCTTCCGTACAACCTTGGTGAAACTCTTCCAAACCTCGTATACTTGGGACTTGGTGGAAACCAATTCAATGGCCTGATACCTTCATCACTCTCCAATATGTCGAATCTTCGTCTTCTTGGTCTAGGTAATAACAACTTTACTGGAAGAATGCCTACTTTTGCAAGACAGCGAAGTCTTCAACGGTTGATAGTTAATCACAACAATCTTGGGAATGGACAAGATGATGACCTGAATTTTCTGGTCTCCTTAGCAAATAATACGGCTTTAGAATTTTTGGTCATAAGTCAGAATAATTTTGGAGGGATCATGCCAAAAATATTAAGCAACTTCTCAACAAAACTCCGCGACATGATATTCTATGGAAACTAAATAAGAGGAATCATTCCAACTGAAATAGGAAATCTCATCAGCCTCCAGGATTTGAGTTTAGACGAAAATCATTTGACTGGCAGTATTCCGAGTTCTATTGGGAAGTTAGAAAACTTGTATTGTTTGAATCTCAACGGGAATGAATTGTCTGGAAGTATCCCATCCGCTATGGGGAATGCTACTTCTTTGAACAATCTATCTTTAGGCAGGAACAAGTTTCAAGAAAGTATTCCTTCAAGTACTCTTGGATCTTTCTGAAAACAAACTAAGCGGTCCAATACCAGAACTAGTGTTTGGAATTTCATCCTTGGCATAATATACCTAGGCTTATACGACAATGAGTTTGAAGGTTCCTTCCCCTCTGAAGTGGGTATGTTGGAGATGCTTGGAGTTCTGGATGTTTCAGACGACAGATTATTTGGAGAAATTGTTGAATAAACTTAAATGCGAAGTTCAAGGGTCAAAAGAGTTACGGTGGTTTCAATAATCAAAGGTCAGAATTTATGATGATATTTAGTATTCTGTTTTTGAGTTGTTTAGTTTTGCTGGTTTTAAATGTTGTAGGAATTTCAAGAGTCAAAAGTAGCTTATAAATAGGTTTGTATTCTATCGTAAACAGCAATAGCAAATAAAGAAAACAGTGAAAGGTTTACGAGAAAAAGTATTTGTGTTTGTCAAATTGGTATCAGAGCCAGATGGAGAATGTGATGGGTCAAATGTCGCTACCCCGATTGACAAAGGCGAACTATGAGAATTGGAGCATTCAAATGAAAGCTCTTCTCGGGTCTCAAGATGCTTGGGAAATAGTCGAGACTGGTTTTGTAGAACCAGAAATTACCACGGGATATTCGGCGGCTCAACACAAGGCGTTGAAAGAAACGCGAATGAAGGATAAAACGGCATTGTATATGCTGTTCCGAGCTGTTGACGAGTCGGGCTTTGAGAAAATTGCAGGTGCAATAACTTCAAAAGAAGCGTGGGATATTTTGGCTAACGTATACAAAGGAGCCGATCGAGTCAAGCAAGTCCGCCTCCAAACTCTTCGTGGCGAATTGGAAGGTATGAAGATGAAAGAGTCTGAAGGTGTATCCGACTACATCACACGTGTCCAGACCGTGGTGAACCAACTCAATCGAAATGGTGAAGCGTTAACCAATGCGCGAATTGTGGAGAAGATCTTGAGGTCGTTAACCGACAGTTTCGAAAATGTCGTATGTGCCATAGAAGAGTCAAAGGACCTAGCAACGCTCACGGTTGACGAGCTCGCGGGTTCTCTTGAGGCACACGAACAACGTAAGAAGAAGAAGAAGGAAGAGACACTCGAGCAAGCACTTCAAACCAAGGCGTCAATCAAAGACGAAATGGTACTCTATTCTCAAAACTTTCGGGGTAGAGGGCGTGGCAGTAGAGGTCGAGGAAATGGTCGTGGTGGTAGATGCCGTGGTCAAGAAGGGTATGATGAGCAGAATGAGCAATCGAGCCAACAAAATTGGCGTGGAAGAGGACACGGTCGTGGGAGAGGTGGTCCGTCGAATCATTTCAACATCGAGTGCTACAATTGTCACAAATATGGTCATTATGCGAAGGATTGCTACTCCGATAAATGTTACAATTGTGGCAAGGTGGGGTATTTCGCCAAAGACTGTCGAGTCAAGAAAAAGGTGGAAGAGATAACCAATCTAGCAACGGAAGATGAGGAAGGTTTTCTCTTGATGGCTGATACAATCATATTTTATATGTTTTTAGAATATTATATTTAGCTTCTTGCATGTATTTTATGGATATCTATGACCTTTTCATCATGTTTTATAATTATTAGATCTTTAGATACATAAAATACAAAAAGTTCATAATAGGTTGAAATTAAAACTGTTTTTCAGTTTTTGAAAGAGCAAATTAAATGAGGACTTGAAGTAGCAAATTAAAGAGTGAGACGCAACAAGGGCAGGCGTTTTTAACATTGGACAGAAATTAAATAAGAGAGGCTACGCTGGAGACGCGCAAATCAGAGGCAGCAAATTTAAGAAAAACACGCGGCTTGGTCCAATGAATTCGTAGCTGGAAGACAAGCAACAAATGGAAGCAAGTGCAGGAGACAGCTGGCGTCGTTTGAGAAGGCAGCTTCCAACAGCAAAAACCAATTAAATCAACGCAAGCCAGGAGTTAACGCACAGGAGCAAAACAGGAACATTCACAAATGACCACAACGCAACACGTGGAGGCAGCACAGGGAGAAGAATGAAAAATGAGCTACGGTCAAAAAGCAAAGCAGCAGAAGGAATTACAAGAGGATTAAATCAGCGTACAAGAGGATTTAAATGATAACAACGCACAGAGGAGGATTTAAATGATAACAACGCAAGGGCTATGTGGCTTTTAATGAGAGGCCTTTTTAATGGGCAGACATGGAAATAAATCAAGTGTAACGCAAGCACAGTGAAGCCGCGTCCAAGTCACAAGCAGGCGTCGTTTTGAAGACAATCAATGCTGCAGCTGAGAGGGTTTTCCAGTTAATTGTCTAATCAGGGCCCACTTCATTTAATAAAAGGGAGAAAACCTAGACTGACAAGGAGGGGGGAGTGACAGCAGGAGATATAAAAGGTTTCATTATTCTTTATAAAAAAAACAGTATCGGCGTGAGGGGAGGGAGTAAGAAAGCTTTGGAGCTTGAGAGACTTTGATATTTCACTACAACCGAGGATAGATTGCGGCGATTTTGGCAAGAGGAGGCTAGAGATTTTTGTTCTTATCACAGGTTTACACCGGGTAGCAGCTTTAGGGAAGGTTGAATTTCAATTTTAATTTGTCAATTTTAGTTTTATTAGATAGTGAATAGTAATTTGTGTGGCTAAGTTTTTAATCTAAACAAGGTACTTTACGTTTGATGCATGTAGTTCGTGAGACTCTTTGGGTTTAATTGTTTTCGTTTAATTCTTATGTTTATTTGATCTCTGCGCTTAATCGATTTATTATTGTTGAGTTTGTTGATTAATGAGGCCGATTAATTAATTGACTTGATAATAAATTGCCGAATAGATTAGTTAATCCGTGATTGCTGTCTATCAAAGTGGCGAATTAATTTCAATTAAGAAGTTAATGGGATTAAATAATTTAGTCTAAATAGATTGCGGGTTTCCGATTCTGTTGGCTAAGACGAGGGTCCATTAGAGCCTACCGCTGCCATAGATTATATTCTACGGAGCTTTACTCGGGAATAGTCTAATTGGTTAGGGTAATAATCTGCGGAGCTTTACTCGGAGTTATCAAATAATTACGAATGGATTGGTCGATATGTGTTATTCACTGTCTGTTATAACTTTGTCCATAAGAATGAACAAATTTTATATTTTTGAGTCTATGATCGAATTACAGTATCAAACGGAAGAGTACCTTAGCTAGGCTTTTCTTTATATTATTTTCAATCTTTATTTTTAATTTCTTCTTGCGTGATTTTGTGTTTTAAAGTTAATCATCCCTAAATCAATTCTTTTTATATTTTTATATTTTATTTTTTATTTTTTATTTCACACAAATAAATAATTACTACATTGGTCTCTGTGGTTCGACTCTATTCACCACTTTACTCGCTTAAGTGTTCTAGAGTAGGAATTTATTTTTGTTGATTTGACACGCCATCATAAAAATAAACAATTAACTAAAAAACGAAAAAAAATCAACCCAACAAAGGTTCATCATCGGAGAAAGGAGGGTGGAGAATAGGGCGTTACCTTCCATTTGGAGAGTCGGAGAAGACCAAGCCAGTGACACATTAGGTCGACGGCGACAACTCACTCCAGACAATAACAATCGGTAAATGGAGGAGGAAAAAGATGAGGAAGTGGCGGGTGCAGGCGCTAGGTGGGGAGGAAAAGAAAGGGCTTCGTTGGCTTTAATAATAACCAAAACGACGTCGTTTCGATTTTTCTTTGGCTTTAATAATAACCAAAACCCAAAACGACGTCGTTTAGTTAATCTGATATTTGTTTAAATAATTATTAAAACGATGTCATTTTGGTTTATCACCAAATGACGTCGTTTTAGTCATTATTTAAACGTATAACAGATAACCCATACGACGTTGTTTTGTTTTTAAAAACCTCATCAAAACGTCGTTGTATGGTTGAACAATTATACAACGTCATTTTGTTTATCAATTCAACATCTACAACTTTCACAAAACGACGTCGTATGGTTCCAAACCTATACGAGGTCGTTTTGGTTATTTCAATCCTATAGACTAATGACGTTGTTTTATTAGGGTTACAATTTGACGACTAAATCAAAATTTTATCTATGTCTTCACTGACGGCACTAGCTATCGGTAAACATTTTGGCCTATTTCAGCGACGGAATTGACTACCATCCCTAAATTTATATTTCCCAATGAACATTGCCGACGTCTATGCTTGTTCCGCAATAATTTCCCACGGTTTTATTTCTGTCGGTAAATGTCCGTCGCCAATTTACAGTTTTCTTGTAGTGAATAATAATAAGAGAAATAAAGTGGAAGAAACTAAATCAATGCACACGCAATTTACATGGAAAACCCCTCTCAACTAAGGGAAAAACTACGGTCCAAATTTTCACATACTAAAATCATTCCACTATAATAATCAAGAGTACAATCGGCAATCAACAACAATAGTCTCAATGACAAGTACAATTATCTCTAGTTCTAGTACAAATTGAAAAACCTAATCAATTTAGTACTCTCTACAAACCCAAGAGATACCAACATCGAATACTTGTCCATGATGATTCGCTTTCTCTTGATTATCTCACCAAACAACTATCATCCCAAATGCCAAAAAAATGGAGTATACCTCTCTTTTTCTCCTCCTCTGTTCTTGTTTTTATGTCAACCTCCTATCTGTTGCAAAAAAATGGTAAAGTCTATTTATCTCATCATAAATTAGCTTCTTTAATAAGTCACCAAAACCTACCACCTATGGGCCAATCAAAGAACTCTTTACTTAGTGGGCCACCACTTGCAGGTAAAACAAAGTTCACCCTTGCAAAAATCATATAACTAGTATTTGGGATTTTAGGAGATACCCAACATATTCCTCCCTCAACTTAAATCACCAAGCACTTTCACCTCATCCAAGAATCGGACCTTCTTCTTCACAACCTTGTCCCTACGAATGCAATGGCCCTCCACATAGCAAATGTTGTTATCGACCTTCCTCCCTTGCTTCGCCAAGCGAGCACCGCGATACACTTTGCACCACCTCCCATTAGCAACATATTTATGCCCTTACTTTGTCAATTTGCCCAAGGAAATAAGGCTAGCACGAGCATTTGGCACATATCTCACATTGTGGAAGGTTCGAGTCATACCATCATTGGGTTTCATCCTTACAATCCCTATACCTTAGACCTTTAATTTTTGATCACCTACCATGTTGGTGTGGTCATAATCCTCATCTTGGCGTAAAGTATCAAACAAGGCTTGGTCTCTACAAACACGAATTGACGTGGCCAAATCCAATACCCAATACTTTTGACCCTCCTTCACCTCACCATGAGTCGCCAATAACAAATCACCATCATCATCACCTATTACCACATTAGCGGGAATCACCGTCATCATCTACTTTAGTTTTGCTCTTCTTTGCATCAAATGGAGACTCTTCAAGTCCTCCATCATCTTCTGACAGTGGCTTTGGATGTGGCCCTTCTCCTTACAATAGTAACACTCCACGTTACTAAAGTCTTTCATGCGCAATTTCAATCCACTCCTTGAGCCATCTCCCATTCCCTCTTGATTCCTCCCTTCCTTAAACCCCCTCATAACTAGTGCTCGATCAACATCACCTAGAGAACCTCTATCAACATATTTCATTATCCTTTCGTTCTCCCTCAATACCGCCATAGCCTCATCTAGCGTAATCTTCTCCCTACCAACAAGCAACATCATGATAATGGGTGGGTAGGACTTGAGTAGTGAGGCCAACAATAAGAGAGCTTGTTCTTGATCGGTGATCTTCTCATCTGCATTCTTCAGCTAGGCCACTAGTTGGTTAAACAAATTTTTGTGTTCCTGCAAGGTTGTACCCTCCTCCATCCTCAGTTGGTACAACTCCATCTCAAGCATAAGATGTTAGTCAATGATTTGGAGGCGTACACACTTTGGAGCTTATCTGTCAAAGCTTTTGGATCCAACTTGCTCAAGTAGTTGTACTTGATCTCCGGAGCTATAGTCAACCAAATTGTACTAACTGCCTTCTTTTTCATTGACGCCCACTTAGCATCATTCAAACTCGCTGGTTTGTCCGCTTCTAAAACTACATCTAAATCTTGTTGTACCAACGGGTCCTCAATAGTGCTCTTTCATACCAAAAGTTTATTTTCCCATCAAACAAGGGAACATGAAATTTATAAGCACTATTTTCACCCATTCTCTTCTCACACTAATTTCTCCCTAAATCAAACAAGCAGTAATTTTCCTTACACAAGGATCCTCCAACTACAACTATGATACCACTTATTGGGAAAAATTACTACAACCTTAATAACCATAATAGCAAGAGAAATATAACGGAAGAAACTAAATCAATGAACATGCAATTTACGTGGAAAACCCCTCTCATCTAAGGAAAAAGAAATCAATAAAAAAAACGTAGGACATGAGATAGAGAGAAGAGTCTTCTACTCTTTGATGATGAACAAAAGATTCTTGTGAAGACAAAATGTTTGAGCAAATAGAAACAGGAGTTACCTTCTATTTAAGAAAGACTCTATCAAAGAAATGTATGCTTGTTGATGCAAAGATAGAAGTGTTTATAATTTACTTAAAGGCTTATAGACGTAAGGTTAAATAATTTTAAAATATATTTTACGAAGAAAATTTATAAAAGTACTAAAGTAATAATATTATTAAGTTTTTATTTAATTATTTTAATTCAAAATTATTTTGTAATTGAGTACTAAATTCGTGACAAGTTCATATAAAATGTTTTGATATAATTTTAATTATTTATTATATAAAATATTAAGTAAAAATTTAAAATAATGTTATTATTGATATTTATATTAACACAAAATATATTCAAATAAATTTAATTGTAAAAGTACTCTTTAAAATAAATAAAATCACAAAAATATTTGTATCTTTTATCCCAAACAAAACCTAGTTTGCTTATAGTTTCTTTGGATACCTGGTCTGCTTTCATTATAATAAAAGGGACTTTTAGCAACAAAAAAGTCATCCCTAATAACTCGTCAATGTCACTAAATTCACATGACAGAAAGCTATAGGCGATGTTTTTTTCTTAATCATCGCTAATAGTTTTACTTTATACTTTAATTTTATAGCGAAAAACTATAGGCAATATTTTGAGAAATCGTCGGCAATATGATTTGGCTATGTTTTTTTCATAGCTAAAGATTATTAGCTACGTTTTCAAAAACGTAACATTTAGCTATGTTTCCACTATTAAATTTATTTCAAAAACGTAACATTTAGTTACATAACATTATAATTTATTTCAAATATAATTTATCATTGATTTTATTATCAATAATATATTACTAATGTGGAGTATCATATAAGTAAATTTTGTTTCATGTTATTTTATATGTGAATTATAATAAACTAAATTAAAATTTTAAAAAATAAATTTGTATATCATATTTCGCTAAATTATTAAATTTTCTTGTGTCATTTTTACTCGAATTGTCCTTGAAATTTCTTTTTAAAATTAAATTATACTTTTATCATATATTTTATTGGATTAATGAATTATGAGATCTAGCACATCATCTTTATGGAAATATTTTCTTGCTTGATCATGGGAATTAGTAAGACCTTTTCAATAATCAGTAGATACATTAAACAGCTTTGACAACATGATAGTGACATATATTGACAAGGGATTGATGCAACAAAGCTCTCTAAAAAATTAACTAAGTCACTAAAAAGTTGGAAAGTGTATAAGTTGTTCATTTCAAAAAAATATAGCCACATTTGAAATTGAAATTAACGTAGCACTGAGGAAGCTAAAACTTCATGTTCAAGATAAGCTAAAGTTCACTTCATCTACTAGTCAAGGAAATTTAAAAATAATAGTTATTAGTTGGAATTTATTTTCTATTATGTCATTTTTGTTGATTATCGATTATGGTAGTTATTAATTATTTATCTTAATTTGATTGTTTGGAGTAGTCAAGTTACTCCAAATAACTACAGAAACTAGTTGGGATAAATTCTAACCATGAAAGGTCATGATGGTTAGGAAAAAAACTACTATAACTTGTCTAAAACCTATTGGCTATATATATGTATATTATAGGCTAGAAATGTGTGGGTTTTGCCTTGTTTTAGACCTCATTTTGTGTTTATTTCTTATAAGAAATCAATAAATGTTACTTACTTATATTTGATCTGATTCTATGTCATTTATTGCACAAAAAATGCCACAATTTTTGTAACACCTGTTTGATTTAATGCTCCAAGGACATGCTTAGAAGGTGTTTGACATAATTACTAGGTGAAGCATACTCAAGTTGTTTGTTAAAATTCTCCTTAAAACTTAGCTGAGGGACTAAGTTATGAAACAAGAGATTTGAAAGAATTTAATTAGCCTCAAAACACCCATATAATGGTTGGTATCACCGTATCTGAGCTAATACTTAAAGCAACATGAGGTGATAAATGGTGAGAAAAATATGGAACAATTAAAGGAAAGAATAGCTCAATTAGAGCAAATTCTTATTCACTATGGTTGCTCTTTTGGATTACTTGAATGAGGCATTAGAACACACCTTAAAATGCTTGGATGACATTTTAAGAGAGATAAATAGAAAAGGTATCCATAATGGAGAATGCATTGACACTTCTCTAAACCAATATTGTCCACCACGATAGGGGGCCTGGTTAAGGGTAAAAGTCCTATAATCAAAGCCTTTTGATAGTGTCTTAAAATGCTAAGACATTGGAGAACTTTCTACGGGACATAGAACAATATTTTTATATGTTAAGGGTGTCAGAAGTGGATAAAGTAATGTTGACTAGTAAGTATTTGGTAATTGATGCCAAGTTATAATGGTGAGTAAGGATCAACAATGATCTAACTGGAGGACATCCACGAATTGAAACTTGGTAGGTGCTAGTACAAGAACTAGAGGACCAGTTCTTATTTTGAAATACCTCTTAGATAATAAGAGAAGCCATGTAGAAGTTACAATATGTTGAAAAAAGATATAAAATTATGTCAAGACATTAAACTTTTTAACGTTGAATATTCACAACATATCAAAAGAAAACAAGCTATTCATCTTTCTATAGAGACTCTAATATTAGGCACAAATTTATTACAAAGGCAAGGTTTCTAAGAGCTTCCTAGTGTTACTACTTATAAAGATCGGTTGGTATATTTACAACTAAATAAAGATAAGGAAAAACTCTCTAATGATAATGGAAGTGGCTAGGCTACTAGAGATCATTTTGTTGGGAAAAATGAGAAAGGTAAACATAGCCAATTCTCTCACAATTCTGTTCAGCAAAAGATTACTTATTTCATATGTAGCTAATTTCACTATGCAAAGGAGTGCTCAAGATAAATGAGGCCTAAATGCATTGCTGGCTGAGGAAAAGGATAATGATGAAGTAGTGAGTATCAATTTGTTGATCGTGAAAAAGGCACCTAGGAGTGGAACTTTTACCACCTTTGACGAATGAACATAATGGATGCACATTAAAAGGGGTCAAGAGAGGGAACATGTACAATTCTTTTGATAATTATTTGTTTGAATTTAACATTAGTAGTAGGGTTGCTGCCATAAAACTTAGAAGAAATGACATATATAGGAGTGTCATTTTTGGCATATGTTTACTCAACATGTTGTGTTAGTCTTTTAGAAAGCAAAAGTTGATGGATTGACCATCTATATAAGTAAGCAGCCAAAGAAAAATATATTTGATAGCTTCATCACAATTGTTAACGACAGGAATGTCGAATTTCTTTTGCGAAGAGAGATTTATAAGACCTTATTTTTAGTGTTTGTTAGATATACCTATTTCGCAATTTGGACAATATGATGGTGGCATGTTTAACAAAGAATTGATGCAATAAATCTATCTAGAAAATAAGTTACAAAAAGGCTAAAAAGTGTGTAGGTTGTCCATTTCAATAAAATGCAGCCACATTCATAATCAAAATGATCATGGTAACTAAAAATTCAAGTTCGGGACAAGCTAAAGTTTACTTTAACTCTTGGTTGTGGTAGTTATAAAATGATAGTTATTAGCTATCAGTTATTTTTGTTTACATCGTTTATGTTAGTTATCATCTATTTGTCAATTATGGTAGTTATTAGTTATTTATCCTAATCTAATTCCGTAAAACAGTCATGTTACTCCAAACAAACTGATTGGGATACGTTATAAACATGAAAGGTGATGATGGTTAGGAAAAACTACTAGAACTTTTCTGAAACCTACTAACTATATGTATTGAAGTTGTAAACTAAAAAAGTTTTGGATTTTTACCTTATTCCAGACCTCATTCATGTATTATTTCTTGTAAGACATCAATATATGTTCCTTACTAATATATGATATAATTCTATGTCATTTACTTCCTAAAAAGTCATAAACTCGAATTGCCTAATACTATTTATGGAAATGTTCCAAGGGCTAGCCTAGAAGGAGTTTAATATAATTAATAAGTGAACCACACTTAAGCTATTTGATGGAATTCTACTGAAAACTTAATTGAGGGACTAGGTTGTGATACAAGGGAATTAAAGGCATTTAATTTACCTAAAAGAACCCGTATGAAAATTGGCATCAAAGCCAAGACTCAAAATGACTTGGGAAGATAAATGGTGAAAAAAGTATGGAATAATTAAGGGAAAGAATGATTTGGCTGGAACAAATTTTTGGACTAATTCTGGGAAAAAGACATATCTACTACGGCTGCTTAATTGTCTTTCATGAATGATGTATTGAAACACATCAAAAAAAAAATGCTTAGATGACATTTTAGGAAAGGAAAATATAAGGGTGTTCATAATGGAAGATGCATTGGCACTTCTCCAAAACAAATATATAACAGAGGGTGTTAGATCAGGCTAAAAGTCTTAAAATCAAAGCATTTGGATGGTATCTAAGATTTTATGACATTAGGGAACTTTCATGTTGTAAGGGTGCCAAAAGTGAATAAAGTAACGCTAGCTAATATGTATTTAGCAAGTGATTCCAAGTTATAGTGAGAAGAAAGGATCGATGATGACCTAAATGTGAGAAGTCTATGAATTGATACAATGATGGTGCTAATACTAAAGCTAAAGGAGTAGTTATTACATTAAAATACCTCTTAAGTTGTGAAGGAAATCTTGTGGAAGTTATAACATGATAGAATTTTCCAAAATTATATCAAAGCATTTAACTCTTTAATGCTTGATATTTACAACTTGTCAAAAGAAGACAAGTTATTCAACTTTAAATTAGGACTTTTATATTAGGCATAAATTTAACTCTAGAGTAAAGGTGTCCAAAACCTTCCTAATTTAATTGCTACTATAGATTGGTTGGTAGATTTATGACTAAATAAAAATAAGAAAAACTATCAAAAGGTAATAGAAATGGTATGTCTGTTAAGAGCATTTCTTTAAGCAAAATTAGAAAAGTAAGAACAAACAAACTTGTCACAATTTTTTTCAACAAAATATCAATTGCTTCATATGCAACGAACCTCATTATTCAAAGGAATCTAATAAAGTTGAGAGCATGTTGGCTGAGGAGGAGGCTAGTGGTGAGTAATTATTATCAATCCATTAATGGTGGAAAAGGCACCTAGGAGTGGAACTTCTAGGATCTTTGATGAGTAAATACGATCAATTCACATCGAGAAAACTTGGGAGAATGCTCTTACATACTTCCTTCAATGATGATGAGGGGTTATAGATGGACTTGTAGTCCTATTTGTGGTTATTTTATTGGTGGAAAAATTATTGATGTTTATTGGGATTTAAAATTAGTACGGGGTTGTTGACACAAAACTTGGAAGAAATGACATATACAAGAGTGTTATTTTTTGTATATGTTTACTCAATATATTGTGTTAGTCTTTATAGTGTAAAAGATGATGGATTAGCTAACTTTGAGAGTAATTAGGCAAGGACAAACATGTTAGACAAATTCGACACAATTGTTGTTGATGAGGACATCAACTTTCTTTTGTGGGGGAGATTTGTGAGACTTTCTTTTTGATGTTTGATAGATACACAAATTGCACAACTTTTACAATATAATGGTAACATATTTTGACAAGGAATTGATGTAACAAAGTTATCCAAAAAATTAACTATGTCACCAAAAGCTGAAAAGTGTACAAGTTGTCCACTTCTGTAAAATGCAGTTATATTCAATTTTAAAATGACTATAGCATTATAGTAGCTGAAAATTCATATTTGAGACAAGTTGAAGTTCATTTTATATCCTTATGTTCTATTCCTTTAAACTATTTACGTAGCATATTTTGGTAAATTATTATTAATTATTCTAGTTATTTAATTTTATATTTAATTTCTTAAAAAAGGGTTAAATTGTACTAAATATTTAATTATCCCACCAAGTAAAACCACATAGTCTAAATGGCCAAAGATGAAAAAAAATGCAAGAGTCAATAGACAAAATGACAACAGCAAAAAGAAGCTCTTGGGAGGAACAAAATGGCAAGCAAGCAAGAGTAAAACACAGAGTGCAAGGAGACTAAGAGACAGCAACTGAACAAAACAATTGAAGCAACTAGCAACCCAAATAACAACAAAAGACAAGCATAGCATCAGGCAATAAGGATAAAATATAGAACAACCCACCAGACCAAGAAAAATGATGTAGCAGCCAGAGAAGAGGGATTAAAATGCAAATAATTAAGGCATCAGCCATCAGCAGAAACGATGTAGTAGAACAAGAGCCTAGCAGAAAAATAAAATGCAGCAGTCAAACACATAGCTATGTCAAGGAAAATAAAACGTAATGCAGCACACATAGAAGAGAGGAAGCAAAATGAAAATGCAAAGGAGAAAAATGCAAGGCCAAAACACAGTAGTAGAGCAGAAAATAGTATAACACATATGTAGACAACCAGAGGATAGAAAAGGGCAGAGGAGATAATACACAACAACACCAAAAATTCAGCAACATCTCCAGCTCAAAAACCACATGGAAATCCATTTGAAATATATTTGATAAGATGAAATCTTTAGGATAAGAGGAACCTGCAGAAAATCAAGAAACGTGCATTGTTTGGTGTAACACCCCACTCTCATGAGACACGTACCCGACATCCTAAGTGATATCTAAATACATACCCCACAAGGGTGAAATGTTAGAGCACTCACTTCACTAACTTAATCATGGCATCATCATATAAAAACATAAACATCACAATATTTTAAAACCGAATTCCTCATTTCATTTTATAAAACCGAATATGTACATTGAAATTTTTAGAAAATCCTCCAATTATGTACATCATCAAAACCTAATAAAAAACACACTACATGAAAGAAGAATTATACAAAAATTTATATCTAATCCTTCAGTCTTAGCTGACCGACCTTTAAGTCATTTCTTTGATCAAAAATTACAAGAACTATGCTTCTTGTAGAGTCTCTCTATCACTAGTGTTCTCTCTTGGTCCTAAAATGTCAACGTTGTAATTGTGGTGAGTTTTGCGAACTCAGTGAGATAACTATACTCGATGGTTCACTCAATTCATACAAAACATCATCATATACAAATACATAATTCACATCATCTCATTTATCATGTAGCATCATATATCACAATTAGAGTAATCATACTGATCATTTATAATAAACATATCAATTATAAATGCAATGCTAATAAGACTCACTTTTATTTATTACTTTGTTATGATTCAGTGGCTTTCACTAGCCCATATCCCTTGATGATTCCGAGCTTTTATCAGATAAGGTCCTATATCCTTTAGTGGATATCGGGTACAATAGCAACTGAGCTAAAGGCTTTTATCACATGCTGAGCTTTAAACTCTTTTTACGGGTGATTATGATCATAACAACCTTTTTCATACATTCATGTAGTCAAGTACATCATATTCTCATATTTTCAATCAATAACATGATTTCATATTCCATTTAGAACATATTTATCATTGGACATTGATCCGACAATTAACAAAATGGTTGAGTACACTTATTTCAGTCAGATTCACATACAAGGAGCACTTCCAATATCTCATTCATACAGCAAACGCCTCGAACTTTCAAAGTCCAGAGTCAACACAATCAAGTTCACATTCATAAGATAATTCAGAACATAATTTAAAATAAACAATCAATTAAGTGAGATCGTCTAGGTTACTCATAGGTTGCTCCAGAAAGCTATTGCCTTGATGTCTGGCAACGTCTGGATGTTAATGCTCTAAATGCTCCTCTATATCATGCAATATACATTTACACATATCCCAATTTGCATAATTATATAAATACTCATTTATGCATATAAGTATATATGGATTATATACTATGCATGCTCAATGACAATCCTGGGTATATTTCCAATATTCTCATCGCATAATCATTCTTATACCAACACTTACATAAGTATAATTTGAACTTAGGTTTACACCTCAATAAAACAAATTGAATCTAAGTTCGTACTCAATTGATCGTTCCAGATTTTTCTAAAAATAGGCTTTCGGACTAATTTTGCATGATCATTATGACAAAGAAAATGAAGTATTTAAGCAACATCTTGTTCTAAAACAATATTCCTATATGTATTAAGTTTATAATGGCACCAAGATCATACAATTTGGTTTTGTATTCTGAAATTTATACTCAAAATACTTCGGACTATTCTTAAACTGTAACAATACTTTGTACTCAACTTCAAGATAGGTTTTGGAATTCTTAAAGATAGAATTAAAATTCTATTTCTTTAAGAAATTTGTATCCATATGTCTCTATTTTAATGTAAATAAAACATAATCTCATTTTGATATCTATATATCAAAATATGGCCAAAATACCAAAGCATGTTCAATGAAAACACTCCATTTATCATATTCTAGCACACTTCATCTTTTTCATCCTAAATTCATCAATCAATCTTTTCTTAATGAATTCAAATGGCCATAAATTTTTAAGGAGAGGAAGAAAAATGTGTGAGGAGTTTGGTGGTTCAAATTTCAAGTCATTTGGAGGTCAGGAGAAGAAGTTATAACCGAAAGAATGAAGGATGTTCGAAATTGTCACTTTTCGATGAGCCTTCATTGTCACGATCATGCAATCCCAGTTGATAGCGCAATGTCACGATCGTGCACTGCGAGACGCATCACTAATGTGCATGATCATGATGCCTCATTTTTTCTCCAAATATACAAACTGCATATTTTTCTTCTTTTCTCCTTCCTCTCTTTTGCTTAATCTACCATTTCTAACTTAAGTCTTTACTATTTCATCTTCATTCCTACTTCCATTTCAACTCAACTTATTCACACTAAATCAAAACCCTTGATTAAAGATAGACATCAGAAACAGGGCATCATTTACACATATTCATCATTTTCTGCATTTCTTCATCTGTTGCACTTTTTCATCTTTACCAACACCTTCATTTCATCTCTAACTTATCAATTTTAATTTTTTTTCCCATATCACGACATCACCTTACACCTTTTTCCTTATCTCTAGACTCATTTTAGTTCATTTCTAAAACACCCAATAAGATTTATGTAATGACAACAAAAGCAGAGCATACGCATCTCATTTCTCCAAAAAATTTTACACTCTTTTTATGTATATTTTCAATGATCTTTCAAACTCAGAAATCATTTCAACATCTTATGAAATATTGATCATCAAAAATGCAAATGCAAGACACACAGTACTTTCTAAATTTTTACTAACGTTTCAGTATATATATAAAACCTTATTTTATAAACACAAAACTGTTAACTAACGTGATGCATGTTTCATTCTACATATCATGAAAACCATACGATACTTACTTGTTTAAAACTCCAAATTCCTCAAAATCACATGAACCATTGCTTTCCAATGCAACACGATCATCAATGGTTGAAGGTTGTAAGGTTAGGTATTTCCGTGATAGAGAGGAAGGTATGTTGAATATTGCCAACACATTCTCACCCATCATCACTTTCTCATCACCTCTTAGTTTCCTCTTATATGTACATAGTTCTTTGAGGAATTTGGCATACCTTGGCACTTGCTTGATTTCTTCAAGCAAAGGTATGTTGACTTCTACCTTTCGGAAAGTCTCCAATATCTCTTTGTCCTTGTCCTTCTTGCTTGGTCTTTTTAATCTGCTTGAAAAAGGTGGAGGGTTAGTTTTAATAATATTGGGACTTTCGACATTTTCCTTCATACTCGAAGACAAATTTTCTTCCTTTTCCAATTCCTTCTCAATCTCTTCCTCGGTAGCAATCTTTGATGGGGTTCTTTTGGGACCTTCAATATCCTTTTCGCCTCTCGGTAGCAATCTTATTTTAATTTTAAATACACGACATTAAGGTCATAGTTCTACTCAATTTAAAAGCGTCTAGTATCCTTAGTGATTCTCATTTACTTTGATTATTGGAAAAATACTTCCCTTGACCTTAAAATTTTAATTTGCTATAAAAATGATACCAATCAAGTGCCCCATTGAGATTAAGAAAATGTTAATGGGGAAACACTTACAAGGGACTAAGTATTCCTTTGAGATTATAAGTAAGGTAAGAAGATGAACCAAGCAGAAATGGTAAAGTGTCTATTGAGTTAAGACCTAATTTAAAAACAAATAAAAATAAAAATAATCAAGTTAGCCCAAAATTCTTTGTATGTAGAATTAATATTGTAGCGCCCCCTTACCGTAGGGTACACAACGGGACGCCTGCAGGTCATTCCGGTACGTATCCTACGATAAGGGTGAGCTACGATCGATCACTACAAACACTTCACATGGCATCATAATAAAACATCAATATAAAAATCACAATGTTTTTGAAACCAAAATTTTCCTCATTTCATTTCATCAAAATCAGAAGTTTATACACTTGTGTCATCCTTTACTGTCTGTACATCAGTCCAAAATCCTAGTACAAAAATGCTACATGAAAGAGGAAAAACATCAGATCTATCTAGGCCATTCCAAAAGTCCCAGCTGACCGACCTGTGAGCCATGACTTCTCTCGCCAAAACAATCTACACGGCTAGAAAAGTCTCTCTGAAGCTAGGAGTCTACTCTCGGTCCTGAAAGCCTGAAAAATA
>JANITX010000210.1:34417584-34427714 GCA_027564395.1 Erythroxylum ulei | reverse complement strand
AGATAAAATGTTAATTTTTAAAATGTTATTTTTCGTGACACAATTTAATTTTTAAATAAAAATTTAAATTTCAAATTTTGATAATTTATTAAAATTATTTAATTATTTTATAAATTATAAAATTTTTTAATTTAATTTAAAATTTGATTAATTTTATTAGTATGATTGTATTACACTGTGTTAGAAGCGAAATAAAATAAGCCATAGAAAATTGGATGTCTTACTGACAGCTTGGCTCATAAAGCCATCAAAATTGGAAATGGAACACTAACAGGATCGTCGACGGCTTGGCTCATAAAGCCATCAAAATTAGAACACTAACAGAGTTGTCCATTTTTGTAAGATAACGACAGCGTTTTTTTCCTTAAGACAGAGTTAGATGGAGTAGGAGTCGACCGAGGATCCGGACTCGAGAAAAAGAAGCCAAAAACCGCGCCAGCAATTAGGCTGTGAGGACCATCCCCACGTGTCCCAACAAAGTTACCTACGTGGAACTTCTCGGCTAACAACATATCATATTACCTTCCGCTGAATCTCTCTCTCTCAAGTCTCAACACTTGACTTGAGTTTCCTCTTTTTTTTCTCTTCATCTTCGTCTCAGTTCCAGTTTTGCTCTCCCACACACCCTATCTGTCTATTGACTCCCTTCAATTTCTCTCTTCTGTTCCCGATTACTTCCCTAACCCCAAAATCTAGGGTTTTGTCCCCTATCTACCCCTAACTCTTTTTCAACTGTAAGTGTCGTTTTCTCTCATTTTTTTATTGGATAATCAGCGTTTGCCTTTTAATTTTGATGCTCATGTATCGAGTTGTTTTTTTTTTCTTTTTTGAGAATTATGTGATTCTTGTTAAGTTCTCTGGCCGTCGTGGTTGTTTCCTTGATTGGGTTCTGTCTTTCTATGTGCGTGTTCGTGTGCGTGTGCGTGTGCGTGTGCGTGTGCGTGTCTGGGGTGGGTGATTTAGTGCTTTTGAGGGATAAAGGCCTTGTGGCCTTGTGGGCTTGGAGGGGCTTTATGGGGTTGAATTTGGAAAAGAATTTGATACGTAGATATTATAATGATGATGGGTTTGGTTTTTTAAGTGTCTGCTTGCTTGCCAAGAAAATTTGATTTACGTTGGAAGTGAGGTATTGAGAGAAATTCCTTTGGATATTGACTTGTGGGTTGGAAAGCTATAATTTTTAAATTCACCCGCTTTCTACTTTTGGGTGCCTGTGGCACTCGACTTTATTCTCTTTATTATTGAAATCTGCAGGCGAGCTAGTGTTGCTTTTGTCGTCAAGAATGATAAGTCAACTATTCTGGGAACAGTAAACTAAACTAGAATTAAAGTAAAGTAGACTTGCAGATTGGGGTCTTGGAGAGGAGTCTGAATTTGTTGTCTGAGGTTCATTTGGGAGAAGTTTGATGTGTGATTAGGAATGCTTGTTTCCTTACTGAAATAATTGGTCTTCTATGATTGCTTTCGTAGGGTGGTTCTTTGATTGATCCTTTATGAAAACATGGGAAAGAGGTGTTTCGTAGACATAAAAGTTTCATTACGAGGATAGGAGATGTAGGTGGAACCGTGGAAGAATGCTTCATAAAATTATGTGCTTTGCAGATTAGGGTGATGGCAGATAACACCCTAGGCAATATGTTAAAGCTTTGTAGATGAACCTTGATTATAAGATGCTGTTGGTTTATCTCACCGATGTAAAGGTTTACTTATTTCTTCGGGTAGATTCCAGTTGATTGGTGACATCAGTAACATGGAAAATTTTTATTTATGGACCAATGAATATGTTCTATGTGTGATAAAATATTTGGTGCTTCAAATGTTGCATGTAATTTTCATTGCATTTATCAGTGCTCTCCCACCTCTTCCCTACCTCTTTGATTTCAAAATTTCTGTTGATCTCTCTTGGTTAACTCTGATCAGAATTTTTATTTACGGTAGAAATCTATAGTTGCATGAAACAATTAGAAAGCATGCAATCAAAGTCCAATAGTGCAAATCGATTAGAACTGGATCGAGGTGCTGTTCGACCATGTGTAGCTCATTCTGAGCCCTGGTGGCGGGGTATTGGTTGCAATGCTATATCTACTACTGTTGCTCGAGGAAATGTATCTGGTTTATCCTCACCAGAGCGTCCAAACGGTTCAGAGTCGAATGGTGATCAATCCTTGTCTAATGGTAGACAGAATGAAGAACATGATGCTGCGGCAAAGGAATCACAAAACACTGCATCTTCAAGATCTGGTACTTCTTAACTATCTGATGCTTGCATAGGTCTTGAAATGACAATTTTTTGGTCTTCTTTTAGTGGATAATATTAACATATTTTACTGGAAAATAAAAATTATGATTAATAAAGTATGTTCTTCATTCCTTCAGACTCCTTTTAGTTCTTATTTGTAGACAAAACCTATTTATAACTGAGTTCAGTTCACAACTGTTATATGATTTCTAGGATCCTGCACACTTATAGACTTCATCAGGTAGTTTGGTGCTCGTAGTTTCTTGTGGTTTATAGCTGAATTATGTTTGGTGCCGATGCTGGAATGATTTTAAACAGACATGGTTCAAGTTATTGGTTTGTGATTTCCCACTTGACGTTGTAGTGGTAGACTGGTAGGATGCATTAGAAATGATGTGCAATGTTACAAAGATATCTTATACCATCTTTGAAAATATTTATGTTTTATCAAAAGTTTCTTCATCTTCCCCTACAAAAAGTTTACTAAAATGTCTAACTTTTTAATAACTGCTGGGAACATGTACAAGAACACGGAAACCTGCAGCATGCTTCTTTAAATGTGGCTACATTGCATGATGACCCCATCACACAACCTCCGCAATTTGAACTTGTTGGTCACTCGATTGTAAGTGGTTCCTCCCAACTATCACTTCTTGCCCTCCTGTCCCCAAAAAAATGAAAAAAAAAAGAGAAAACTCTTTGTCGCATGTGATTCTAATAATTGATTAACTTGTAGACTTGTGATTGCTTAGTTGTAGAATCAACAAACCCATTCTTTCATGACAACGCAAGGGATTCCTAGTTTTGTTGCAACTCTTTGCAGGCATGTGCAACAAATCCATACCAGGATCCTTATTATGGGCAAATGATGGCAGCATATGGACATCAGCCTATGGTATACCTGCTAATTTCTTGTTTCCTGTACTTTATCATTGAAGTTACTGGTACTTGACAATAAGTAAATATATAGATACGCATATGCATATGAAAACTTCCTTTTGCCTTTTGCTTTCATTTATAGTTTCTGGTTGTTTATCTGGTTAAAAAATTTGATGAGCAGGGTTATCCTCATCTCGTTGGAGTTCCTCATGCTAGAATGCCATTGCCCCTTGAGATGGCCCAGGAACCTGTTTATGTTAATGCCAAGCAGTACCAAGGGATTCTAAGAAGAAGACAAGCACGGGCGAAAGCAGAGGTGGAAAAGAAGCTGATTAAAGTTAGAAAGGTAGTGATTTCAAGCTATGTTATTTTTTTAAAAATCTCATCTTAATTATTTGAATATTCATGTTGGAAGATATTGGAAGCGTAATTAGTGCACAAATGATCGGTTATGCTGTGGTCAGTTTAAGATAGGATATGTTTTACAGGACATTACTTTAGTGCTAGATGACATGTGAATATAGTAAAATGTACGTTTACTTATTGTCATTCTTTCCAGCCATATCTTCACGAATCTCGACACCAGCATGCTATGAGAAGGGCGAGGGGTACTGGAGGACGTTTTGCAAAGAAAACAAGTAATGATACTTCTAAGCAGAATGTTGATAGGAAGATAGATCGTTCTGGTCCAGCCCCTTCATCTCAGTCTGGGAGTTCAACAGGGTCTGAGACCTTACACTCCGACTCTGCTGGGACTTGGAATTACTTCAATGTTCAGCAAGAAGGTAGAAACTACCAAAATTGTGCGACTTTTGAACCACACAACTATCTAAGTGAAGACAGCCTTTACCATAATCACAATGGCAGGCAGACCTCAGTATATCATTCACATTCAGTTGGACAAGGCGAAGATGGAGATTGTTCAGGCCAAGAACGGGGTAGCATCTCAGCTAACCAGGCCTCACAGAGGTCTCTTACCATCCAGTGAACCCCTTTGTTATAAATGGATGCCAGACAGAGGATTCAATCATCCCAAGTAGAGATGGTTGAATCCTATTGTCTCTGGTGAACCCATACTTGGCAATATGTTGTCCGGCGGCAATTCATTCTTGGCTGTGTTTTCTTGCTTCTACCTTGGATGCATAGAGGGACAGTGACGGTTAATGAGTTTGCTTGGTTCTCTTGTGTCTACTAAGTTCCAATGCGTGGAGCCATCGCTGTTCCCATCTTTTGTTATCCACAGTTTACCTTTTTTCTGTATATAGAAGTGCTAAATGAACATAATGGTAGAATCGTGTGAGGATACATTTAAACAGGCAGAACGTCTTTAATTTGATTTAGAAACTCCCTTGTTTGGATAGTTTGTCGTCCTTGTGTGGCAATTAACGAGTGCAAGTCATTTCCCACTCTGCGTTATCTTATTAGCGGTTCTTTTTTTAATTTCGTAGAGATTATGTAGAACGGTAGAGTGGTTTAATTGAAAAGTAGTTACATTTCATCCCCTCGTAATCCTTAACAGTAAGTACGCATGAAGATGTTACAAGTCCCAACGGACTAATGGAACTTACGAGTGCACCTTAGTCGGTGCAATAGGCAATTTCTTGACCAAAAGCAATTTACTTGTATATAGGCTATGGCATTTTGTGGTGTGCATACAGGAGCTTAGTACATGAACCAATCTATAACAAATATTTCTACATTAGCATTGTATTCTATTCTGTCATCCTATCGATGCTGCCGAATGCGAATTATTTTTCTTGTATGATTTACACAGTTATAAGCTCAAAATTTAAAGATGAGAAACCAGATGAAAAGGTGGCGTATACATATGTTTGCTACCCATCATATACTTTATTGATACGGTTCTTGATCAATATCTTCCAAGTTTTAATCTCATACATTGGCCTGTTGTCCGATTTCTTCTGTCGGAGGCTTTGTTTCTCTGCTTGTTTTAGTCCCATTAGCAAAAGTGCTGCTGCTCTCTATGGCGTTGCCAACGTTTTGTTGTTTCTCCATTATCCCAGATAGTGCCAACCTCGGAGACCATTCAAGAACATCATAAATTATGTTATACACGCGCTAATGGTAGCTCCAAGAATAGAGTTGGCACCTCAGACTGATGGTGCATAAAACTTATCGGTACTTCAATGGCTGTGGGCATCAAAAGTTGTTTTAGAAAGAAAAATGAGAGGAGAAAAAGTGAGATATCTCACATGATGTAAGTTCTTGCCCCAGACAAAATATAAAAAGAATGACACGAGTACTAATACACAGCACATCTATATGCGCAAAATATCCCTATACACTATTCGCCCCACAATTTTTGTTCCACTGACAGATGAATGATAGGTTTGCTACTTCTAGTAAGCCTTCAATTAAGATTGTCTATGCAAAGAAGAAGTATTATAGCTACAAAAGGGTAGGCTCGAGTTAATGGGCTCGTATGAGGTCAGAGAATGTTGGTTATTTGGTAGAGTATGTGGGTTATGTATGGCAGGTTGTTACGCTGCTTTGTCTTATCTGTTGAGTTGTCTATTTCCTATTGTTAGTAAGTTTGTTATTAATGGTGGGGTTGGGAAAGGTTTGAGGATTGTTAGGATATGTTATATATCTAAGTAATTAGTTTTGACATTCTTTATTAATTGAGCCTATAAGATATTAATTGGATGATGATAGCTAACCAATAATCTTTGTTGAACTTGGATTCAAAAAGCTATTTTGGAGAATCTTCTAGATATTATAGAATCCTATCTTGAATAGATATATATCTTGATAAGAGGTATGATAGATTTTTGAGATAATGTAGAACTCTATTTTAAATTAGAGTTGCATTCGTAACTTACTTTATTGGCTCATCAACTGAGATACGTGGCTTGGATGCTGAAGTCTTTGCAAAGAAGAAGTGCATCTTGCGTGGGAGTCTTACAATCAATAGGATAACGTTGCTGGAATTTTTAAAAGGCATGGCCAATTGCAGAAAATCAATGACGTAGTAGGTTGTATCAAAAGTCGTGCATGTGTTCCATATTTAGATATGTCGTGGGTGTGTTTTGGATGTGGGTGTGAAAACCTTTGTATCTATGGCTTGGAGTAACTCACGACTGGGTCTTTTGATTTCTTTGGAGTGACTCACGGCTCTGTATTGACCGTGTGGAGATTGCTCACTTTGGACTGTCATCCTTATGGAGTGACTCATGGTTGGACTGATTGTGTGTGAACAACTTTCATATTTATTTCGGTAGAGCTGAACCTTTCGAAAAGTTGTTATTCTCTTTTATCTCAAGTGTATTATTGTTTTGTTTTTAGTTGATTGATCACTTGAGTTATTTGTTTATTGTTCTTTCATTAAAAGATTGATTGAGAAAACCCTTTATTGAGGTTAACACGAGTCGGTCGTGTTATTAGGTGTGAATTTTTTTCACGGGAAGTAAGGTTAAGAGATAGTGTCAAGGATTGAGTGGTGTCGGCTCAGTAAAGCCTTAGGTAAATCTATTGTACTTCGGTGAAAGTATTAAGCTGGGTGAGGGCCCCGCAAACGTAAGCAAGGTATATCGAACTGCATCACTAAATTTCTGGTGTTTGTTATTATTTCGCTTTTGATTGCTTTTATTTTTGTTTGTGCTAGAGATGTTCAAGGTAAAATTGAAAAGTTTGCAAAACTACTACCCCTTCAGTTTTTCACTTATCTAACAGGATGACCATAGATTGGCTCAGCCAACTGTTTCTAACAATGCCTAGGTCCTACATAAGGCTAGGATTCGATATAGTTCCAAGCTTGGTCGAACCTAATTTTATTTTTAAATTAAAATAAAAATGACATTATTTTATTTCTATTGTAAGCAAGGTTTTAAAAACTGGACCGGACCGTCCTGCCCTACCAAAAAAGATTGAACCGGTTAGTTTTTATACACAGAGGTTATTGGGTGAAACTGAACTGGACCACTGATCGGTTTAAACTTTTTTCGATCGAACCGGATGATTTAATCCGGTTTTTAAAACCTTGATTATAAGTGGTGGACCTTAAGGTCAGAACCTAACTAGAAAAATACCTATTCTTAGGTTTTTTTTCTTTCTAGTATATGGGCTTTCAAGGTCTTCTAAAACTTGAATCTCACTGGGCAGATTACATTAGAACCCAATTCAATGCTGATTCAGCAGTTTTATATAATAAAAAGTCTTTTATTTAAATACAATTTAAACTTTTTGTTTATTATAATAAATAGCTGATGTTAATTGGGCCTGACAAAAAAAGAAGTTCAAGTCCAGGTCAATCTGCAATGAGTGCATGAATTTCAAACTAAAATTTAAATTTTAGAATATTTAACTCGAGTCTCAACTGAGATAGAACCCAAATTTCTAATGAATTATTGTGGGACACATAAGGCGTGCAATAAGGTCTGAAAATGCCTAAAAATATCTAGTGACTGACTGAAACAGAAACAAGGTGACACTTCCACATCATCTGGATCTCACCATTTTTAGGTTTGGACCAGATATTTTCAAGTCACGATCTCAAAACTCCTGCAAAATCAAATCACATGCCGTGATAGGAGGAAAGACTGTTCCTAAATTTCAGACTCTTATTGAAGATATTTTATAAAACAAATCTGTTATGCTCCTAGTCTGAGTTTCCAACCACTTAAATAATTTACTAATTAACAGATTGTTATTTAAAAATATGCCCTTGATATGCATAAGAAATGCGGTGGATAAAGTGGAACACTTCCCACGAGTAAAGTACCCTGTATAAAACGACAGAAGCTGAACCACATCCAACAGGGGGCAGATCCTCTGTGCCCACTTTTGTATACCTATTGTGTTCCACTTGATCCAATAATAAGACCTACATAAATAAATGGCTTGGATTGAAAGGAACAGAATAGGTACACCAAAATAGGTACAGAGGATCTCAAGCCCATCCAACACACCATGCACACCCAATACAGCAAAAGTCAAGATCCAATTGCTGGCCACTTTATGTTGTTTCTTTTATTTTAAAAAATTGAATTTATCAGTTCTGCCTTTTTCCATTCTGCTCTAGTGTGTAAAGTGATTGTGGCTTTTCCAACTTTGATGCTTAGAGGGCTTGATCCGTTACCTTTCATACTTGCATAAAGCTCTTTGGAAAAAGAAAACAGAAAAGACAAGAATGAAAAGCTGTAATATATTAATATCAGATTCCAGACAACAGGCTCTTGAGTCAGAGTCACCTCTTGGTTCCTCACTACCACCAAGCTAAAACCAAGATCCAAACACGAAATCTAATTCAATTCAAAAAACAAAACAAAAAAAACCCAGAAAAGATGAGAAAATGTAAAAAGATTTATGAAGAATTTAAGACCACAAAGATTTGCATATCATTAGAGCTTTAACCCGAGAATTGATACCGGAGTGTTACCTCAACAACTTAAAACCACTACTGAGCTAAGAATTGGAAGAAGGGTTCTCAGGTTTTTTGCAGAGAATCATATGCATCGGAGTAAAAATCCCCGTCTCGCCGCCTCTCGTCAGGAAATCGGCGGTCTTGAAAAGCATCTCGTGAACATCGACCGTTCCTTTTGGCGCAATCCCCAAGAAAGCCAAAATGGTAATAACAATGTGGTTTCTCCAGTAAGCGACACGACCCATCTTGAGCCTGGTCCACCAAGGTTCCGCCGGCGGCCGTGCCAAGTCCTTCTCTTTAACCACCTCGAACCCTACTTTCCGCGCTGTGGCTGCGATGTCGGCGTAGCTTCGAAGACCAGGCAAAGCGTCACCCCTTTCGATACCTTGTATGACCTCCACGTGTTCAGGGTCGTTCGCTTTGTACTTGTCAGTCGTGACCCATTCGTATGACACGTAGAGAGCTCCAGGCTTCAAGACTCGGAAGATCTCTGCGTACACTTCTTCAAGCTTCGGCGCGTGACATGTTGCCTCGATTGAGTACGCGCCGTCGAAGCTGCTCTCTGAAAAGGGCATCTCCAGGAAGTTCCCACACACAACCTCGCAGAGTGAATCTAACCCTGCCTTCCTGTTGTGCAACCGCGCGCGCTTCACCTGGTACTCGTTGATTGTGATTCCGACCACGTTGGCCCGTGAATGTGCGGCTATAGCACGCATGGGCCCACCAACCCCGCATCCAACGTCCAGGATTCGATCTCCAGGCTTGACGGAGATGAGATCGACGGCTTTCTCTTCATGGAGGCGCGTGGCGTCCCGGTGGGATTTCCCGGGAACGGAGGGAGAGAAGTGGAAAGACTGACCCCAACCCCACTCGTATATGTCTGTGACTAAGTTGTAGAATGTGTCCACAAAGTCTGGGACTTTGTCGGCGGTTTCAATCTCTTTTGGTCGGCGAAAGAAGGACCAGTACTGTTTATAGTTGTCGCGGACTTTCTCGGCGGAGATGGAGCCGCCGGAGAGATCTACGGCGCGTTTTCCTTTTTGCTCGGCCGGACCGAGAATGCAGACGAACCAGTAGAGCCCACAAGCCAAGAGAGCTCCAGTACAAAAGAGAGCAAGAGAGTCCATTTTCTTGAAAGAGAAGAAGCAGTGACAAAGGAACCACAATAGTAAGGTCTTACGTTGCCCTCCTTTTATTCGGTTACTTAACGTTGTTGGAGGGGCGATTACTTATCGCCTAATTAAATGATTAAGTAATTAATCCCTCTGTTAATTATCTATAAGCGAATTGAGCGGGGGTTAGGATAAGTGATGTTTACTTTTTTATCCTGCATGACAAATTAGACACGGATAATTAATATTCAATTTAATAAATTAAATAATGTTAATTATAATAGTCTTAATAACTAATAAAAGCCTCTTTGTGTTAATTTTTGTTTTTCGTTTTAGTTTTTTACAATTTTTAAAAAATTATGAGAATTATAAAAATGATTTTTTAACATTCTGATCTATTATTAACAAAATATATATCATTTAATGTAGTAATTTTTAATAAAATATAGATTATTTAATTTAATTATATAATTAATTAATTAAAATAAATTATTATGAGATTTATAAATAGTTTAAT
>JANITX010000210.1:34342673-34353062 GCA_027564395.1 Erythroxylum ulei | reverse complement strand
GATTTTAGGTTTATGATTATGAATTTGAGATTAGAATTTCAAGATGAAATGGGATAAAATGATACAGATATATGTATAGAAATTCAAAGGATTGTTTTGAATGAGTACCCACCTCACCCACAGAGCTTCCTTATCATGAAACAGAAACCAAAACTGCTTCCCAAGTAAGACCGTATTCCATGTAGACAAGTGCTTAATCCCTAGACCGCCCTCTTTCTTTGGATGACATATATCATCCCATTTAACCTTAGGTTGACCTCTTAAGTCTACCTTTCCAGACCATAAAAAATTCCTAAGCTTCATCTCTATTTCCTTAGTAATGGAGGAGGGAAGGATGAAAAGGCTAGCCCAATAGACCTGAAACGACGTAAGGATCGAAATGACTAATTGCACTCGACCAGCGTAAGACAAAAATTTGTGAGTCCATTTGTTAATTCTGGAGTCAATTTTATCCAGAAGCGAGAACCTACCTGTCAGAAGAGGAACACCCAAGTAGCGAATGGGAAGTTGCCCTCTTGTTAGACCAGACAAGAGAGCTATTTGTTGGGTCATTGGCTCCAGCTCTGGAGACACAAAGAATTGGCTCGTAGAGAGGTTCATACCCATACTAGACAAATTGGAAAAGTTATGCAAACAATCAAATAAAGTCTGGATCGAGTCTAAATCCCCATGACAAAATATAAGGAGATCATCAGCAAACAGAAGATGAGTAAGTTTGAAGGCTCTACATCTCCAATGATAAGCAAAAGTACTACTTTCACCTATGTAAACATTAAGACTCCTAGAGAGAGCCTCCATACATAGAATAAACAGTAAAGGGGATAAAGGATCCCCTTGTCTGAGGCCTGATTTCCCTGGGAAAAAAGCGGAAGGGGACCCATTGATCAAGACTGCATAGGCGGGGGAGGTAATACATTCTCTAATCCAACCTATGAACTGGGGAGGACAACCAATAGCTACTAGAATATTAAGTAAGCAATCCCAGTGGATCGAGTCGTATGCTTTTTGTAAGTCCACTTTAAAAGCACATCTCCTATGGTTATTGGCTAGGTGGTAATTTTTGAATACCTCTTGAGCCAATAAGATATTATCCCCTATACGACGATTCTTAAGGAAGGCACTTTGGTTGGGGCTGATGACTGAAGGGAGGAGGTCCCTATGCCTGTTTGCTATGATTTTCGCAATCATCTTATAGATAAAATTACAGCAAGCTATAAGCCGATAATCACCGACTATGGATGGATTTTCTACCTTAAGGATGACAGTGATAAACGTAGAATTGAGCTCTTTTAGGAGACGCTCATGTTGGAAGAAGTCTTGAATAGCCCTAGAGACATCCCGCCCAACTATATGCCAAGTCTGTTTAAAGAACACACCATTGAAACCATCGGGACCTGGAGATTTATTGGGATTAAAAGAATTGAGAACCTTTGTTATCTCCTGGGTTGAGATGTCAACGGTAAGTTTAGTAAGGAGGGTCGCTGAAATCCTATTAGGAAAACACTTGTCCATAAAAGCTTGTGAAGAAGGTAGAACCTTTCTAGCCCCTATAGTGCTTCTAAAGAATTCCAAGAAATGATTTTGAATCTCATCCACTTCCATAATTCTACTGCCATTTGGTCCAATGAGCGAGTGAATGTTGTTTCTATTTCTATTGGCCAGAAGAGAATGATGAAAAAAGGTCGTATTACGATCCCCCTCTTTGAGCCACTTAATTCGGGAAGCTTGTTTGTAAAGGGATTCCTGATCTGCTAAAGCACTAATCAAATTTTGAACGGCTTCAGCTTCTCGCTCTACTATAAAAGGGCAGCTAGGTTGATGTCTCTTTTGATCTTGAATTTGGTTAAGGGAAGATTGGCATTGCTCAACCCGTGCATGTACATCACTTACCCTACTCGAATTAAGCTCTTTGAGAGCCCGCATACTAATTTAAGCTTGGACACTACACAAAACATAGGGGTACTTGAAACTGGACTATTCCAAGCCTCTTCTACACCCCGAAGGAAAGTAGGTTGAGACACAAGGAAGTTTGAAAACCGAAAAGGTGTAAGACGCTTTGGGTGAACCGAAGGAGACCTAAGCACGATGGGGGAGTGATCAGAGATGTTTGAATTAAGAATAACCCCATAAGAACTAGGAAACCTAGCAGTCCATGCAGCATTGACAAGCATTCTATCTAACCTCCTAGCAATAAAAAAGTCACCAATTTGTTTGTTTGACCAAGTGAACCTAGGACCACTAGAGTTAAGATCAAACAGAGAACAAGCCACAACACAATGCCTAAAATCACACATACCAGGGGGAGGTGAAGGGCTAATAGGGTAAGTCTCATGAGAGGACAAAACGACATTAAAATCACCAGCTACCATCTAAGGAAGATTGCCGACTGAGTTGTGAAGACGTTCCAAATCAGACCAAAGATGTTTCCTATGATTAGGGCTATTAGACCCGTACACATAGGTGACAAAGAAAACTAAAGAGCTATTAATGGGGGACACCTCTAAGTGAACCAGCTGATCACTAGTGAATCTAGGGCTACACATCAAACAACTAGGATTCCAAGCAACTACTATCCTAGCATTAGGACTAGAATCTAAATTATCAAAGGAATGCCAACGAGGAAACAAAGAAGAGCACACTTTATTCAGCACAATATGAGACTTAATATGAGTCTCAGTCAAACACACAAATGAAACTGACACACTCCTAAGCAAAGCACGCACAGCTAATTGCTTCCTAGAATTATTGATACCCCTAACATTCCAAAAAATTAAATCCATGGCAGCTAAACCACAACAGACCCTCTGCCCCCTCTGTATTCCCTGGACTCTGATCAGGAATCAATTCCCAGTTAGAAGGATACAGATGATTGCCTACTTGACTTGTTTCCTGGATCTCAACAACCCCTTGATTTCCAACTGGTTCATCTAGCTCCTGGAGCTGACAGAGTGGCTCTAAATCCCTCGAAGAGCTACTCCCTTGTTCAGTGGTCAGAACCATGGCATTGACTGGCCCCTACTGTGGTAACCCTTAATCCTCCCCTTGTGCAATTTGGGAGCCAGAGTTGTGAATCTCCAAAGGCAAATGCTTGGGCTGAACATCAATAGTGTCCTTCCCATTGTTCTGCTGTACTTGTTCCTCTACCAGCTGAGGGTCCTTCCCCTTTACCAATTCCTGATGTAAACCTGATTCAAAAATCCTCCCAATAGGAACCCAGTCCCTTTTCTGTTGTGGCATCTCTGGCTTCCATTCATATTCAACCACAATTTCCTTAAAAGATAGGTTCTCCTCTTCATTATAGGTAGCTAATTGAAAAGAAGTAGGCCATTGTTTGCCAACTCCATCTCCACGCACATCCTGGCATAAACAATCCGAGACATCTTTGCTGTTGGTGTATCCATTAACAGAGGATTACCCACTATACTGGCGATTCTGCCTAGGCCCTCGGTTGTCCAATATTCCAATGGGATATGGAAGAATTTAGTCCAAACAGGTGCTACACTAGCGGCTTCCTGCTCCCCTCCATTGAGACTCCATCTCTGTAGAAAAAGGGGTTTGTCTTGAATATGCCAAGGCCCCTTTTCCATAACCGCATTCATCCCTTCTTCGGAATCAACTTGAAGAGGAAATTATTCACCCCAGTAATAAGCATATCAGTCAATCCAAAAGCTAACCAAGATTTGGATAACGCCCTCTGAACAACTGGGAAGGCAGGTCGTTTGCCTAAGAAGAAGCCAAAAAGGGCATACCGAAACTTAGTTGCTCCTTGCTGTGCAAGCTCGCGAGGAGGAATTACCACAATGTGATCAGCATTAGTCTCTGGAGGATAAAAAGTCAACATCTTCAGCAAGGAGTGATCCACCTGGCCATCAGCAACGACCGATTTCCAAGATAACTTACAAAAATGATCATCAGGCTCGCTTACTTGTTGAGATACTTGATTAAACATAGTAATTTAAAAGAGTTATATTAAAAATATTAAGCATACTTAAATACATTTCTTTTTATAAAGTATTAAGAAAATGATAATAAAATATTAAATAACGTGATGGTAATTGATTTTTAACTTAATTTTTTCATATTAAAACTAATTTAGATCATCGATTATATTCATCTTATTTTTTTTATCTCGTTTCTTACATGATATTTGTTAAAATTTGTAATTGATGAGACATACTTTAAAATTATAAAAATATTTAACTTAATTATTTAAAATTTTTTACATGATTATATTTAATAAGAACTCACAATTCAAAGATTGATATGCTATTAAATTAGATAAGTAATTTTGTAAACAGTAAATAGAAAGTAATTATTGAGATTTTTATATAAACAATAAAGTTAATAGAAACATACCTTGATCCATGGCAATTTGTATATCCTTAAGTGTAACAAACTAGAGTTCTTTTCTTTATAGAAGTTTTTTCCCTCTCTACCGTGGTGTTATTCAGATTCTTTGATGGATAAGAATCTATGATAAACTATATTAGTTATTTTTCTATCTTATCTTTTGTAATCATCATAAAAATTTTAAACAAGAGAGAGGGGAGGGATTTTATTTAAAAAAAATCATCTGACTCTAATATCTTTAAGTCTAATAACTATCATACTGGACTTTTTTTTCTTAGCACTAGCACAATAAATTACATGGGCTACTACAAATTATTTTTCAATAATCTAATAATCTTCCACTTGACCCATGTAATGAATTGGTGATTAAATAACAAACCATAAGTGTGCACCATATATTGAATATATCAAGTCATTATCTTTAACTGAATTAAAGTAATAGGATCATGGTGATTACAAGTCATTTAATGAAACGATTCCTTTTATGTATCATGTAACCTAGTTATCTAAAAAATAACTTTAATTAAGGAATACATCCTCAACTTTATTGTTTTTCAAAAGACACAACTTGCCATCATATCAAAATAAAAACATGTATAGAAAATGATATGGATAACAAGGAAACAAGCAGGAAGCACAACTTTAATTAAATTCACTGGTGTCATAACAAAACGAGCAAGCCAACTATATGTATATATACATATCACACTACCATATTAATAAGGACATATTTATAATGCTCATCTACTCAACTTGACCAACAAAATATTTTAGGCGGCGGTCCTTTATTTAACGGATCCGCTATCTTCAAGTCAGTACCAATTTGCTCAATTAACACTTGTTATTTTCTACACTTCTCCCGTTACAAACAAGTATTTCAAATCTATGTGTTTTGAACCTTTTAAGTACGTGTCATTCTTAGAGCAGAAAACAACTACATAATTATTATAATGAATTCTTAACAACTTAGCTATAATATCGACAATACCAAGCCCTAAGATGAAATTTCGCAACCATAAAACATAAACAATAACCTCAAAGCATGCCATAAATTCAGCCTTTATAGTGGAAGTAGCAATGATGAATTATTTTAAAATTTCCATGAAACTACTCCTTCAGATAATAAAAACATGAAATCGAATGTGGATTCTCATGTCCACACAAGCATCTAGTCTAAATCTGATAACCAACCACTTCAAGGTTATATATCCTTCTATAAGTTATCATGTAATCCTTGGTGCCCTAAAATTATCTAAGGACTTTCTTTGCAGCTTTCTAATGGTCTATTCCAAGGTTACTTAGATATCGATATAACATTCCAATAACAAAACTAATATCTGATTGAGTGCATATTTGAACATACATCAAGATCTCAACCGCCAAGGTACAAGGAATATATTTTATTTTAAAATTTTTGGGACATTATATTTTACAAAACTTGTCCCCCTTTTAAATTGGAACTATTCTTATGAAGCATTTTTTGATTATGAATCTGTCTAACACTTTATAGATATAGCCTTTTTGGGACAATCTTGACAGTCCTTGTGATTTATTTTAAAATATTTCTATTCTTATTATATAAAATGCCTCAACCATATTTTTCATTTCAAAGATATTAGAGAGGAACTTTTTTTACATCATTTAACAAGCCAATATCGTTAGCAACAAGTAAGATATCATCAACATACAGGAACAAAACCACATGACGTAACGGTATTAGTAAACTTAAGATACCATTGTTGGAAAGCTTATCAAAGTCCTTATATTCAGTTATTTAACTTGCACGCTAAATTTTCCTTTTCTATGAATGGTTGGTCTATATAAACCTTTTATTCTAATTTACCATTCAAAAAGACAATTTTAAAATCCAATTGGTGGAACACTGGATCATAATGAGCCACTAAAGTCATAACAATCCTCAAAGAGTCCATATTTAAGACAGAAGAAAAGGTCTTTTCGTAGTCAATGTCATCCTTTTGAGTATAATCTTTGGTGATAAGTCCAGCTTTGTATCTTTTAATGTTACCTTTCGAGCCTTGTTTGGTATTAAAGACCCATTTATAACCAATTCTCTTTATACCTTTAAGTAACTTGACTAACTCCCAAGCTTTGCTGTCATTTGATTTTAACTCTTCTTTCATAACATTGAATCACTTCCCAAAATTTTTACAGTTTATAGCTTGTTTGAACGAGATTAGATCCTTATGAATGCTCAAGTCGCATTCAAGTTCAATTCAAAACTATATAGTCATCTGACGTAGCTAGTCTTTTCTACCTACAGACCTTCATAATGTTATTTCTTGTGGCTTATCTATCGCTTTCTCATTTATGACTTATGAATAGTTATCAGGTCTTACTACTTTTACTTTTCTATCTAGTTATCTTTCTACCTCATTAATGAACACCATGAAGATGTGAAATAATTGAGATTTTTCACGCAGTATATATAGGTAACAATACTATGATAAATCATCAAGATGGAATGTCAAAAGAATCACAGATGTATGTGTGTGTTAACTCAAAAAGTCGACTAATTTTTACTGTTGGATATTTTGGTATTTGTATGTTTGCTTACCTTTAATGTGATCAACAAACACATCCCAGATAGGAAAATCTAATTGATGAAAGGTTTCACTTTTCACTAACTTCAAAACCTTTCTTTGGATATGTGATCTTAATGCCACAAGAAAGCAGAATACTCATTATATGCACTACACTTACTCCATATACTATATTCAACATAAAATAATGCTTTAACAAAGTCAACATCAAGATTGAAATAAATGAATAATTAACTAAAGTACCAGAACCGTGATAATACTTATGTTTACATTGAAAAAAAATTCCAATCTTAAAATTAAATCCTACTCCATCCAACTTTCTAATAAGAACTAGATTCCCAACATATTTTCTAGATCTAGATGATAGTCCGTATCCAAGATCAATCTATATGTCCTAATTCCCTCTTTATGTGCCTTCATTACATTTCCTATATATGGAAACTTTTCAGTTTGATATATGAGTTGGATTGAAAGGAATCCTTGTGGTGACACGTATGTATTTGCACCATAATCTAACCACTAGGTATTATTATACACTTCAATAATATTTTATTAAAAATATACTGGCATAAAGTGTATACATTTCTTTTTGGAAAATAATTCTTGAAATGAGTAGCTTTCTTACAAAAGTAGCACCTCTGCTCCTCATGGATTCGACCCTCATAAACTTTCATCAAGGCTTTGTCCTTAATCGGTTTAGCTTTGCTACTACTAGCTTCATTATGAAATGTGAGATGGATAGAGTGCTCCTTCAATTTTAACCTTCCTTTTTGAACTAATATTGCCTTAATATCCTAAAAGCTATATTTTTCCTTAAAGGTTTTGTAATTCACCTAGAACTGGCAGAACTTAGAAGGAAGCGACTTGATGATAAATTGAACCAGAAAGGACTCATTCATATCCATACCCATTAATTTCAACTTAGCTACTAGATTTTCCATGCCTATCACATAATCATAAATGGGTTGTCATGAGTTAAACTTCTTGATCGTCAACTCACTCATTAGGTTCCCCACAATGGACTTATCAGTTATGTCTAATTAGGAGTACTCCTTTATCTTCATCATAAATTCACTTGTATGGTCCATTCTGGGCATTGATGCCTTAACATTTTCAACAATTGTCGTCTACGTTAATTTCAAGCTTAGCCTATTTGATTGCTCCCAAGCTTTGTGAAAAGACTTGTCAGCTTTCGTACTAGTTTCAGTAATGGTGGTAGGCTTTTCATATGACACTATTACTAAGTCCAAATCTATAACACCCAGTTGAAATTGAATTTTCTCATACTAATCTACATAGTTTAGCCCGTTGAACTTGACCAATACATTGCCCAAAGAAAACATATTTGTAAAAATTGCAAATATTACACAAACTAGGTCATTTTCATGACTAACAAGCTTTATAGACTATAAAAATTTAATCGAACAAGTCTTGAATTTGAATTGATTCTTACAAAACACTTATAATTGACTCCAAAATGTCAAACTAGTTATTATATATATATATATTAATGTTTTGAAATTAAATATAACTTTGATGTTTTGCTTTAATCTTTTAAGAGTGTTAGTTTTTTGTATTTTTAAGAAATAGTTAAAACCTAAAGATAATTAAAAATATATTTAATTGAATTTAAATTTAATTTTTTTGAAAATAAAACGATAATAGCACCGTAATCTTAACACAAATATTTCGTCATATTTTCTTAGATTCACAATAAATGACAATTCTTGATTAATTTCACTTGGTTTGAAATAATAAAAGGATAACGTTTAGGGAAGGAATTATTACTGACACGTTATTTGAAATCTTGTAGTTTTAAAACAAATATTTTTCAGCACCTTTTTGTAGATTCACAATAAATGACAATTCGCCATTATTTCGCATGCTTCGGTTGGTTCGAAACAATTAAAGGACAACGTTTACAGAAGAAATCATTATTGACAAACACGTTTCCCCAAATACTAAATAATATACTTTTAAGAAAATGTTTTCTTTTCTCGTCATCGTCATCGTCGTCGTTATTATCATCATCATCATCATACTTTAGAAGTTCCGCAATGCAGTACCTTGCACCCCTGCAAAGATTGAATTTTCTCGTTGTTAGTTGCGCTAGGAGTCTTCACTGAGCGACCCTGAGGATACGCCAATCCTACGGCTTGATATGTCCAGCACGGGAAACTTTCCTCCTACACCTGGAAAAAAAAAACTTACAACTCGCAAAGACATAAATGAGAATTAGGTTGGACTTCCTATACGGTAGGTGCAATGACTCTAAATTGTGTCGTTTACTCTTATCCTATCACGCCAGACTTTTCTAATTCTAGTTACTACCTCAATGAGGGCCAACTCTGACATATCTTTCTTTATTACTTTCCACCTGGTCCTGTAAGGCCTCCCTTTTCTCCTCTTGTAGCCACTAAGGTTTGTTTGCTCACAGTGTCGTACCGGAGCATCCGAGGGCATCCTACTCACATGCCCAAACCACCTAAGCTTTTTCTCTCTCAACTTGTCAGCAATACTAGCCACATGTACTCTGTCTCTCATTGACCTATTTCGTACCCTATCTCTTTTGATAATTTCACACACCTACCTAAGCATGCGCATTTTTGCTACCAACAACTATCGCTTATGTCTACGTTTAGTGGGCCAGCACTCTATATCATATAACATGGTTAGTCCAATCATCATTCTATAGAACTTCCCTTTGAGTTTTAAAAGGACCTTTTTATCACATAAAACACCCAATGAATTCTGCCATTTGACCCACCCAGATCTAATACGATGTACTATATATCGATATTACCATCTCTTTAAATGATGGATTCGAGGTATTTAAAACTCGATTTCTGTGGTATGCTGTCAGTACCAATTGCTACGCCGCCTCTTGTACCATCTGGCTACTCGAAAAGTTACATTGTAAATACTCCGTCTTGGACCTGCTCATTCTAAAATTTTTCGATTCTAATGTTTCTCTCCAACGTTCTAACTTGATATTAACCCCTTTTTTAATCTCATCCACCAGGACAATATCGCCAGCAAATATCAATACCTTTTAAAACAAAGCCTTAGTTATCCACGAGGAATTGGTAAAACAAAGCCTTACTTATCCTTTTAAATGGGTCCGTGTATTCTGCGTACCTTTTTTATTTAATTACCTTTATCCTTTACATGCAAATTAAGTAAATAGAGAAAATGAAACAACTTTGGAATCACCAACGCTTGTCGTCGGTGATGTGGCATTTCTATTTGGAAGTACAGAAGGCTTCAAATACTTTGGAAACATAGAGTACTTTAAACCCTTCACTAAAACCCATTGATTGAATTTATATACTAGTTATGACAATTATCATTTACCATGTTCTGATACAATTGTAAATTGTAAATAGTAAATAGTAAATTATTATTTTAATTTTTCATGTAATCAATACAATTAATAGAAATATGTTTTGATAACAAATTAGAGTTCTATTTCAACCAG
>JANITX010000210.1:34318741-34330076 GCA_027564395.1 Erythroxylum ulei | reverse complement strand
TTTTATTGTGATTGAGCGCCTATTTAACTGTCTCGTATCTGTTGTAGATACCGAGCTCATTTTAGATGTTGTCCTGTATCTTTTGTAGATATCGAGCTTATTTCATATACTATCTCGTACCCATTGTGGATACCAGGCTCATTAATCATTGAGCCTGTGGCTCTATATACACATTTATGAGCTTTAAGCTCTTTTTTCACTTTGGTCACTCCGATTATAGCTCCTTTATTTGATCATGCACATCAATTTCATGAAATGCATCATTTCACATAATGTTCTATCAATCACTTTCATTCAGTGTGCACAGTCATTTATCACAGTCATCGGATCGGAGTCTAGCATTCAACATTCAATTGAGTACACATTTTTTCCATATTCACATACAATCAGTATGCACTTCCTATACAGTCCTGAGTAATGATCTCCTTGGACAATTAATGTTTCAGAATTAGCATAATCACAATCATAACCTAATCATTTAAATATATAAAGATTAAACAAAAACAATTCAAATAGAAGCACATATCTAATTGAGATCACACATTTAGGTTACTCACAGTATGCTCTAAAATAGCTATTGCCTTGATGATCCGACAATGTCTAGAATTGTCAGTGTATTTATGCTTCTATATCAAGTAATGCACACATATTACTAAATTATTCAATCAAATGAATATTCAATCATGCACGTGTAGATGTGTCATGTTCAATGCATGGTCAATTGACTTTCCCAGGTATATGTCCTTAATCCCAAATCTTGATCATTCATTCATTATAACTTATCCATAACTTGTTTGCAATTAGGTTATGCCTTATGTAAATTTGGTTACCCTCAATTCATCAATCATACATTCATTGGTCCTTTATTAATGCTTTATATTCACACAATTTCCCCAATTCTCATTCATTTATAGATAATTCACATTGTTTATATTCTTTGAATCACATTTGCATTCATGAGAACATCCTTATACCATTAACAACTCATACTTCCCAAATTCATATGCATTGATATTAAACAATCCATTCCTTAAATTATAACATCAATTAATAACCTAAACTCATCAAACACTTAACCAATTGATTCATCCTAAAGCTAAGTTCATTTTAAGCCCCAATCAATAATTCACTTACTAATTCAGCTCAATGTCTCCTCAAACATCAAGCTAACTTAACCTTATGTGCAATGTTTACATCCTTTTCTTGCTAATGTTCCTTTATGAACAAGCAGTCTTCTTTTAATCATAACTCTCTCTACAAAGATCCAAATGCCATGATTTTTGTGCCATATGAAACTAGACTTCCATTAGCTTTATTATATACAAAAATTACATAAACATCATCTCCCTTTAAAATATAATCTCCATCCAGATTCTATCTTGTTTCTATTAAGAAACAGACTGGCAACCAATACTCAACCCTTAATAAATAATTATCAATACATCTCCTAACAAAATCGTTTCATAAAACCATTAATAAGAAATCAATAATCAGTCTTCATGTTTTATACTTTCACTAATTCGGACTCTAAGGTCCTTAAAATCAGATAATAAGACAAGGTTCCTACACAAGGGTCTATCACAGGTACTATTAGGGAAACAAGCAAAACTAGAGATCTAGTCACTATTCTGTCAAGCCACTTTCACAAAGGTCAAGTTAAGACCTATATATATAACTTTCATTCTTTGAGTTTCTTCAAATTCATGCTCTAAGGATATGAAAGACAGATCAAAATAGAAAGATGAAATTGAAACTAGAATTTTAACTTACCTTGATAACTTCTTGTTTTATAACTTCTTTCCTTCTCCTCTTCTCTTCCTTTTTTTCTTTCCTTCTCTTCTCATTTGCATTTCTCTCTCTCTTCAAACCTTATGGGCGACCTCCACTCTCACTTCTATTGCCTTTTTCAACCATTTTCTCTAGAAAATTCAAGAAGGTAAACTAATCCATGTGTTACCATTCCATTCGTCCATGTGTCACCTTTCTATTGGTACATATGTTATCCTTATATTGGTCCATATATCAGTATTCTATTGGTCCGCGTGTCACCCTTCCATGGGTACATATGTTATCCTTCTATTGGTCCATATATCACTATTCTATTAATCCATATGTCACTTACGTTAGGCTCCACATGTCACTCATGTAAGCCTATATATGTCACTATTTGTAAGGCTACACATGTCACCAATTATAAGGCTACATATGTCATCATTTGTAAAGCTACATATGTCACCATTATAAAGCTCCACATTTCACAAGTCTAAAGTGCCATTTGTCAAAAATTTAAAGGGCTACTTGTCCTTTATATACTCAAGCTAGTTGTCATCCAGTTAACTAAGCCATTTTTCACTTATTTCCAATGCCATATGTCACCCTTTCATAGGCCTAATCAACCTAAATTCTCATGTATCAATTTGTCTTACTCTTTAACATTTTACTTAGACTAGATGCAGATATCACCACATAAATTACTCAATTGTAATAATAAATTCCCAATTCGCTAATTATAATCCATCAATTCATATTATTGGTAAATCAAAATGCAAAACATTGGGAATGCACATTCATTTTCGTTCCATGCCTCGGAATATGTCAATTAAGTGCATATACTATCTTGCAATGCTTTTTATATCATGATTCACATATGTATACAAATATTATGCATGTGAATGACATGAACCTTGTAAATTCTTAAATGAAATAACTCATATGGCTTAATCTAACAGTTTAATCTCTTAACAATTTTGGGAGGCAGGATATTACAAGAAGGGGCCCTAACTAGTAAACCTTCATGGGGTTTAAATACATATGATAAAAATTACATATTTGTTGGGAAAATTTTCTTTATTATACAACCAACATCACAAAATTTTGTTAAAGGGGAACTACTAATCCCACAATATAATAAATATACTAGTCATAAGGGAAATTAAAAAAATAAAATAAAAACTAGAATAATTGTTAAAAAATGAAAAATAATATTAAATAAATTGTTTATTAATCTAAAAATAAACTTCACAAACTTTTACTTTCGTTACAGAAAGGTATCGAACACTCTGAAGAGTTACTTTTTTAAAATTTATAATATACTATTATATCAATAAACAAAAGTAACATTTTAAAAAGAATCACAAACAAGAGAAAGATATAGTCATTTCATTAAAAATATAAAAATTTTAGTTTGTACCCTTGTGGTTTACAATATTGTAAGAGGCTTCTTATGATTTATTCTTAATATTAACAATTGTTTTTAATTTATTCTTCTTAGTCTTATCAATAATCCTAGAAGAAGATATTAAAACTAAAGCATATTAGTTTAATTAAATCGGACAACTTATAATTTACTATTAGAACCTTAAGCACAACATATGGAATCATGTAAGCAATTGGTACTTGACATGTGAGTTGACATCAGAAAGGCATATGTACAAAGAAACAAGACAAAGCCTTATGAGTAAGTGAGATACAATGATGCACAATCTCAATGATAAATAAGGATGAGGTGAATTATATCGACAATAAGCGAGGATTGGTGAGACTTGGCATGTAAGGAGCAAGCATTGTATATAAGAATTGATGATTATTAGTAAAACTAAGTCATGTAAGTTCAAAAGTGCATAAAGGTACAAAGTTTCAACAAGAAAGATTGAAAGTAGGAAAAATTGTGAGCTTTATCACATGGTTAACTCCAATTTTTAGTTAACTTAGTTATTGAGCAATATAGTTACACCATAAATACACTTGGATAAATCAAGCACTAAGAACAATTTGAAAAGGCTTATCAAGGTACTCATTTAAATATGATGATATAGAAAAATATGACAAGGACATGGAGTGGTGAGATAATCAAGTAGGATCACTTCTTTAAACATATAGAAAAGTGAGACAATGGTGTAACCAAAGAGTGGGCATCTTCTAAAGACATGTTTTCTATGATCTTAGTCGGGTTATGGACTAAAAGGTGATTACTTCTTACTAACTTAGAAGGACTAGTGGAAGAAGTATGTAACTTTCCAATAACTTATTAGAGTTAATGGTAGGAATGAATAACTTATATTACTTGATTTGTAAGTTCTTATAACCTATATAAAGACATCTTTATAATGTTTATTTTGTGTTGTAACATGTAGTCAATAATAAGTAATATTAATTAGAATTTGTAAAATTCTTTATAGATAACTTTGACAAAAGAGTTCTTGAGGGTGCTTTGAAGAAAATTTTTAAGTTAGAAGTATCTCTAGTCTTTACAATATTTTTATATGAACATCAGTAAAAGTTGAATTTATTGTTTCTCTTTTGTCTCCTTTTACATAGTAGAATTATGCATGCACTTTGTGTATTTAAATTGAGCATATTTAAATATGAGTGTGAGTGAGGCGTATAAAAGCTTATAGAGAATGTGTTTACAAAAGAAGGATAAGTTATATTTTAGTAAATAAAAGTTTAACTATCACACTAGTTAGACTAAATTGTTCATTTTAAACTATGTCTTGAATATTGTGAGACTAATGCAGTACATGTGACATAATTTATGAATATCATATTTTGCTCAAGATGCGGATAATTTGAAATGACATTATTCCTCACTTACACCAATCCATGCTTTTTTAAATTCTTCCCCTAAAGTTGGAATTTTCTATAAGAAATATTTAATCCCGTTATTTTTAGAAAATAATTATTTAAAAAGTTCAAATAAATCATTAATTAAATGGAAGCCTTCTTGATTATATTCATTGGATTCTTCATTCATCTAATTCATTCAACAACTTTTTTTTGGGAAATTTGAGTTTTAAGATCAAAGATTATAAGGTATAACATAATTTGGTTTAGATAAAGATCTCAAAACTAGTTTTATTGTGTGGACAATAGTCCACCAAAAATTGAAAATAATAGACAAATTAAGCTATTACCCACCCCTTTTTGCAATCAAGAGATTACTAGTTAATATCACCTTTTCTTCCGGTACTCATTCACAAACCTTAATTGAAAAGTTATCCTATAACTAATCTAGTTGAAGAAAGTGAATCAAGTTTTAAAATAAAATGCTATTTAGATGGTCATCATTATCTCTAAAAATAATTCGGTAAATTGTTTAAGGGATATTACATTCTTTAAGCTAATTTATTTTTTTGAAAAATGAATAAATTGTATTAACGCTAACAAAAGCTAGTCAATATTGTAATGAGTTCTATGAAACTGACTATGTGTCAGTTCACAACATAACTAGAAAAGCTAACTGGAGATAAAAACACATATTAGTTACAAGATCAATACAAAACATTAATTATAAGTTCTATTCGTTTTTCATGTTAAGTGAGAGTGGATTTTTTGCGATAACAACAACTCTAATCTAGTTGAGTATCTTTATAGTTAGCTAATAGTTGTCTTCGTAATCTTCTTGAACAATCTATTATTTCCTTCTTTCCAAGTAGTGTAAATGGTGGAGGTGAATGCTGCTTTGAGTAATATGACATTTTACTTTCCACATTTTGTGTGGTTAATGAACCGATTCAAATTTTCCTCCCATTCATATATGTAATTGTACACTGCCATCATATATAGAATTCTACTCCAAACTACTTTTGAATATATGCATTGAAAGAAGAAGTGATTTCTATCTTCAATGGCTTCTTTTCATAGTTCACAAGTTGATTCATTGGTGCCAAATCATCTAGTATTGGTCCTAATCCTATTTTAACCACTAGCTAAGTGATTATATTTTAGGATATATAGTTTATTTCCAAAGAAGGTTATACTAAGGAACATCTACTGGTCTACTTTTGATCATTTTATGATAAAATTTATTTGTGAATCTTCCACTTAAATTGGGGGTCTGAATGATAAGGTACTATCTATTCCTTTCAATCAATTGTGGTAATTGTTCAACAAGTGAATGAAAACCTCTAAAATTCCTATACCAATCACCATTTAAAATTAGAGAAGATTCTTTTAGGTTCAAAGGAATTATATTCCTCAAATGGATGATATCAAATCTTTGTATAAAGGGGCTTGAATCTGACCAATTATCGAATCAAAACCATATATTTTCACCATTTCCCAACTTATGCTTAATCTAAGGATAAACCATATCTCTCAAGTTCAATAGTTAATTGAAAATCTAAGAAACATCTCTTTTACAATTAATCTACCAGAAATTTAGGTTTTTAAGGTGGTATTTATGGATCCATTTGATCAAAAGAGTTTTTTTGTCCATCTAGAGTCTTCAAATTCTCTTGCACATTAGTACCTTGTTCATTATTGAGATAAAGATAATTTCAAGTCCACCTTGTTTCTTGGGGATAGTGATCTTACTCTATTTAATCTCAGCATTTTTGGAATTTTCTGTTTTGTCACTCCATAAGAATGCTTTCATAATTATGTCTATCTCTTATATCACCTTCCTCAACAAACCAATATATGTTGTCTAATGTATATGCAAACCTTTTAGTATTGAAATAATGAGTGTTAGTCTAGCCACATATGAGACAAATCTATTTCCTAAGCATTTATTCTTGCTTTGATCTTTTCAACGAGAGGAACGCAATTAGAAAATTTAGGCTCGAAACTAGTAATTGGTACTCCAACGTATTTGTAGGGAGTGGGCGGTGCATTTAGCCTTATAATTTTGCTGAGTTCTTCTTGGTTTCTTACATCACATGAGATATATAAGTACCGATTTTCAAAGTAAAACTTTAAACCAGTTCACTTTGAGAACATTTTCAGCATATTGAGCATTATGTTTATGGAATGGGTATTTGCACCACATAAAAGCATTAGTGGGAAGACTATTAACTGGTAATCTAAGTGAAGAGGATTATATACAAGTCATAATCCATTTCACAAATCTATATGGTTGTTGCATTCCTTAAAGACAAAGTTTTATAAATCTCCAACTAACTATATCAAAGGCTTTATAAAAATCAATTTTCAACAAAAAACTTCTTATGTGAGTTACACTTCTTTAGCAGCTCTTGTAAGAGTAGGGTGTTATCACTTATGTTTCTCTCTGGAATGAAAGCTCCTTGTGAAGTGTTTATGATTTCACTAAGCACCTTCTTTAATCTTTCAGCAAGAAGCTTAGCAATTACTTTGTAGATTGTGTTGCAATAGCAAATTGGTCTAAAATATGCCATGTTCAAGGGGTTTTGCATCTTGGGCTCCAAATAGAAGTAGGTGTGTTAAAAGGTGAAGAATTCTAATACAATGTTAGTGAATAATCTGTCTATGATATCCCATGTGTTCCAAACCATCCATACTAGGTGCTTTTAAGGGATATAAACTGAATACAATTCTTCTGATACCTTGATCTAAAAATGGGGAAACCAAATACTCCTTTAGCCTCTAATCTATAGAACAATCGAATATTCTTTGCACATTGTAGCTTTGCTGAATAGATTCCTCCGATCCTATTAGTTAAGCAAAGAAATTTCTTGCTAAGTCTAGCAAACTTTCCTGGTCTGAGTGTGCAACTCCCTAACTATCAAGTAATTCAGTAATTTTATTCACATTCCTCCTTGAAATTATAGAGGAACAGAAAAATTTTGTATTGGAGTCCTTATCCCTAATTCAATTAAGTCAGGCCTTTGGTTTCAAGATTGAATTATGAAGTTTCAAAGCCTCTTAATACTCTTATAGCCTTTGTAAGTCTATCAACTTTAGGTTAGCATTGTGAGGGAAGTTGTAGCAGTTCTCCTAAGCAAGAGATAATTTATTCTTGAGGGCGGTAAGATTATGTGATTTTGCAAGAATAAAATCCTTAAGAGGTGCTCTTACTAACTTTAGTTTTTGCATAAGTTAGTAAGATTTAAAACCATCAACTTCTAGATTCCAACATTTGCTGATTAACCCCACAAATCCTTCCATATGATATATTCCATTAAAGAATTTAAATGGGGTTCCAACATTTCTGGTTTCTACAATTCTTTGAATCAACATGTAAAAATGGTCTGAAAACAGATTTTCTCCATAATGAACATAGGAATGAGGAAAAAATTGAACAATATTGAATTAACTGTTAATCTATCCAATTTCTTTAAAATTTGGATCATGGGCTGCTGAATGTTTGTCCAGCTAAAGTGTCCACCTATTGAGTTGAGGTTCATTAGATCCACCTTGGTGGGTAGATTAGTCGACTTTCTTGTCAGTCCTAATGTGAACTTCTTACCACCTTCAACTTCTATTGAGTTTAAGGAACAACTGAACTCCCCTACAATAAGCCAACAATTTTTTATTCTCATTTGTAAACTTTGCAAATCTAGCAAGAGTTTATTGCTTTGAAAGACAAAATTGGAAGCACAAATTAATGTCAAATCAATTAATGTTATAAATCTTACATCTCAATTGACATTTTAGCTAAATATGTTAGCCATTTTCTTTAACAACATGGACTTAAATCAAATATGAGTTGAAGAGAAATAATTCTCCCATTATAATGCGAAATGTGATTTGAGATAGGTTGTCAGTTTGTACCCAAAAACTTAGAGCTAATAAGTAACTAAGGTTCTTTTATTTTAGTTTTAAGAAGGCCTATAAAACAAGCCTTCTTATCCTTCACAACTTCCATTACTATTGATCTTTTAAGAGGATCATTAAGCCCTCTAGTTTTCCATACTAATTGCCATCTAGGGGAGATTTCCCTTTCTTTTTTTTTTGTCATGCTTCCCATTTTTTCTTGTAGATCTTCTTCTAGTGTTAGAATTTTGATTTTTGAAATCCTTAGACTCTCCCTAGTTCACTGCTTGCATTTCAACTTCTTTATTCACTGTTTTTGATATTTAACAATGTAATGGTTAGTTTTAGCCTCAATTTCTCCCAAGTTCTCAATTTATGCTTAGCTTCTTTATTCATCGTGTTAGAAGCTTCCAACTAATTCATTTTAGCTTTGTTCCTATTTGAATTATCTATTGCGACTTGGTTGAGTGGTTAATCCAGTACATTAGTTTCAGCTGAATGCCCTCTGATTGTATCATTTTCATTTAGGTGGCTTAAGTCTCCTTCCTATAGCATTTTATTCTACTTAATCCCCATTGTTTCTTCTTGCCTAGTCTTGAACACCTTGCCAGTGGGTACCCATTTCTTGGTGGAATTGCTTGGTTTCCAAGGGTAAGTTAATGGGATTTCTATCTTCTATAGCCACCATTTTCCCCTAATCTCATAACTAACATATTGTTTAGAAATGTTAAGTTTTTATTGATTTCAATGCATAATTTGGCATAGAAAATTCTTTCTATAGAGGCTATTTAGGAGTCTATGTTGGACCCCATTCCCGAAGCCCAACCAAGGTATTGGACCACATTTTCGGAGCCCAACTATCCTATCTGAAGCCAAAAAGCGTAAGCGGGATTCCTTGTAGGGTTATTTCAATGAACCCTCACTTGCTTTGAATCAATCTTTTCTATTTCAACACCAAAAGCTACCAATTTTTATGGAGAGGTAGAAAAACGTGTTAGGAATCCAATGCTTCAAGAATCACTTAATTTGGTGGTCGGATGAAGAAGTTATTGCCAAAGGAATCCAACATGTTTATGTCCTTACCCAAATTGTACATGTCTTGGCGTGATTACCGTAACTTTTGTTACAAATGTCAGATTGATTTCGTTTGTTGACCATTTGAAAGAGAACTTTGCGATCTACAACTTTCATGAAGACCTTGAAGCGATATTCAGGCTCTAAGGTGGTCAAAATTGCAATTTACTGTAGTTGTCCCGTGAATGTCTGTTTAACGGACATGCATGTCCGTTTAACAGACATAGACTAGCTTAACAACCATTTTTCTCCCGAGAAGGTCCGTTAAATAGACATCCATGTCCGTTTAATGGACATGCACTGCGTTGAGGGTCCTTTTCCACCTGAGAAGGTCCGTTAAATGGACCTAATGTTAGTTAAACGGACATGGGTGACCCAAAACTCCTTCCAAAGCCTGTCCAATGCTTCCAACATCCATTCTAACACCAAGTACACTCATAATCTCCCCAAATTAAACCCTTCTAGTCCAATAACACTCCTCAAACATTAAAATACCAATTTAAATGCATTAGACTTCCAAATCTCAACTCAAATAACTCATAGAATACACAAACTCTCATCATTTACCATAGCTGTCATGTTAATACCTCCCATACAACATCATCACTTATAATGCTCATAGATCTCAACTCCGATACCTAAATTTTACAAACTTTATGCCATTGGAAAGATAAGAGGATAAACTACAACATTCATGAAGACCACTTTGTCTAATATAGCCTAATTTAACCCAGTTTTCTCCTTAAAGCCAATACACAATTTTCACCCCTATGGAAACTTGAAATATGAATTGCACACTACAAAATAAGTAAAGCTATCCAAAAGTCTAGCCACTAACTTAGTACAAAAGCTAACTCTCTCGGAATTGTCCAAATGCCTTGCAAGGATTCACTGATCTTCTCGATTTGCACTTGAGGAGTGGAAAAAATATTGGGTTGAGCTACACAGCTCAGTGGCTAATATATTTATAGCCATTGGCGATGAGCCACACAATCAAACATATATACATTTATTCATATAAGCATATTTATCTTATCTTAATCTAGCGATGCAAGTTCAACATTCATAACTCATAATTCAATACACCATCACAGTAAACACATTTAATGTAATTTATCATCCAAGCATAACACACAATTTGCATCATAATTTAACATGTCAAAATGTAAATGCGCACACAATTGACTCGAGGGTTCCGTGAAGCAAAACAGAGAAACCAAAGTTTACACCGTGAATGAAACGATTCCACTTTTTGAATCTCGTGGGCCACAAGTGGGCAGCCAAGAGAAGGCTTTATGTTGACGTGCACGTGATTATGAAACGACTCCTCTCTTGCCCAAACACAATCAAATCTCATGCTTTATTCAATCATTCTCGATCTCATTTTCTCATGCTTTTTCTTATAAAAAATGCCATGACTCAATACAATGGCATAACATCATCATACACACAATTCAATTTTTTATCACAATGTCATACATCATAATGAATTTTCACATCACAACATTTCAAGCAAGTCATTTTAACATACAATACCACATGCAAGGCATTTTTCCCATTACATAATAACTATAAATAAATTACCCACCTTATAATTCTTGAAAATCCAAACTCAATTGTGCCCTTCCTCTTGCTCTTGGGTAGGTTGTTCTTGATTTCCTAACACAAAAAAAATTCTCATTCAATTCCAATTCAAATGAAAATCCCCCAAATTTCCATGATCACAACAAAATGGAATTAACACAAATCAAGTTTAAACTTAACCCACCCACAGGCCATCTAGGTTAGAAAACCCAAAACCTAGCTT
>JANITX010000210.1:34154920-34165890 GCA_027564395.1 Erythroxylum ulei | reverse complement strand
CCGTTCCATTAATGTCCAATCTTAATAGAACAATGACTAGGAACATTTTAGGAATAATACATAAATACAATATGAACTTCATAATTATAATCTCATTATAATTTCATTTGCAATATATAATTATCCCATGGACTTTATAATATACATCTAAACATGTACAAGATAAACATGTATAGGGCTCAGAGTGTCCTTCAATCCTACCAAACATCTCCTGATTCCATCGATCCCGCACCTCCTACTGCACTACATACTTCGTTAGCTCCTTCTGTCCCTCTCAGATGGTACGTTACACTTTTAGGATCTGCCCCATGTACCTTTCCAATTGTGTGATCATCAGTTGGTCACAATATGGAGGTGTAAACGGCCTCTTAGTGTGTTCTGTGCTATTCGGGAAGTCATCTTGATGCTTGGGCTATACCAAAGGTTACTGTGGGAGGTCCTGTCTTTATTACCACTCTTATGTATGAGGGCAATCCCCTTTTGCTCCACCCGGAACTATAAACTCCTAGGCTCCAATTAATTAGGCATGGACCTATCCTTACTCACTCAGTCGCCTCCGAACTATTTCCATTGTTCTCAATGTCTACAGAGTGATAGGTCCCATTCCACAGTCTAGTTATGTATGGCCTATCTGACTAGAGGCTTACAATAAATAAAAATAATCAATTGTATTCATAATAATTAATATTTGACTTATATTAATTTATGATATGGATATAATAAGATATTTGTAACAATTTCACGAAAGAATATGATTTAAAACTAATTTGTTCAGTCAATTTTGTGACTTTCTCATTTTTTTCAGGATGTTGATGTCATTATCATGTTGTTAAATATCTCCAATATATATATATATATATATCAGAAAATATAGTTTTAAAAAGTTCTATATATACATATATCAGATAATATAGTTTTAAAAAGTTGTATTTACATATAATTGTACCAAAGTACCTCTCAAAAAAGGAAAGCAATTCGATTACTATTTCATATAAACCAATCAAGCGAGAGAATAAAAAAAAAAATCTGTCATTTCTACCGGAATCAAAGGCAAAAAATTCTTGTAATCTATAGAATGTACCCCAAAGCATTAACTTTTTTAATTGGTCTCAATCTTTCGCTCAAATTCCACAATTTTCTCAATAGGTGTTGACTGTTTAATTTTGACTGTTCTACAATTGTTTACGGTCTACTTTAATCGTTCTAATTTCATAACAAATTCACTACTTTGGAAGTTGGAAGACCCTTACTTATGAGGTATGTTGGCCAAAATAGATTCAGGTCTCACAAACTTGGTCAACACTTTATTGCTTCTTTTTGGTTACTTGGTCACGTGAGATATCTTATTCTACTTGGAAGCCTGGACTCATTTTCAGTGGGTAAAGAACTCATTTTTGTGCAAGAACTCCGAAAAAAAGTTCACTTCTCAATTCCCGATATCTTCCAGATTCCTTTTCTTATCACATATTAGAGGTTTCAAACGAAACCAGTTATAAAGGATGCAAACAGCGCAATTTAGGAACTTCTTCTAGATTGATTAACCCAATTGGCAATATTTCATCTTAAAAATTCTAATAGCGTAACCTCGAGTATAACCAGGAGTAGTAGTAATGCATTGAAGTTGACAGACTAAGAGAGTTCCGCATTTGGTGCCTGGAAACTGGATTAATACAATGTAGTATACAGATAATTACGTCACCGTTAGTCTGGCATGGAGTATACATGGACAAGTGTGACTTAAGAGTAGAAGATTATAAAGACATTAGATATTTTTTATTATGTTTCGTGGAATGGCCTATACATTGTCAATTACGCTTACTTAGATTATGCACCTTAATTCAAGGCAAGTTAACTGAAATCTCGTCTTGTTTAACAAAGTCTGTTGAAAGCTATAAAGTTAATGGCCCGTCACTTAAATTCTTATTTTTTCTACAAACCCTCTTCGCCTGGATTATGACTTATAATGTGTATTTTATTGGTTTGGTTAATAGAAAAGAAATGAAAGGAAAAATACATCTCATACGAAAATATGGATGCTTGAGCAAAGAAATTAAGCGTGTCCTGTTCACCCTTTTGTTGTAGCTTGCACTACTTCATCCTGATATAGAACCTCCACTCATTTCTGAAATATAATTAGGCCATCTTCAGCTCCTAATACTCCATTCAACTACTAGTACCTCTTTAACAATGTCTTCTAAGAGCATCATCGACATGAATATTGTGCAAAAGAAGTTTCAACAGTTACCTACAGGACGTTTATTCAAATTCATAGCAATTCCTGGCCTAATACTCTTCTCCTTCTATGCATTATTTTTTATACATACTGATAACCAGTTTTTGGACTTCATTTCCCTACCGTTCGCCAAATCTTCAGACTGCCACAATAGCACCGCAAATTCTCCTACAAATCTTAGTCACATTGGGTTCATTGTGATTGGTTCCTTGAATAGCTGGAAGCATAGAAAAGTATACACCGAGTCATGGTGGCGACCTAATGTTACTAGAGGATATGTCTTTCTCGATAAAGAACCTACTCAGGAATTCCTGCCTTGGCCTTCAACATCTCCGCCATATCAAATCAACTATGACATCACCAAATTACGTGCGTATCCAAAAATTGTTAGCCCTGTTCAAGTTCGAATGGTGCATTCAATCTTAGACATGTACAGGGTAGGAGATAAGGGTTTGAGATGGTTCATCATGTGTGATGATGATACCCTTTTCTTCGTTGATAATTTAGTTGAGGTTCTGCAGAAGTATGATCATACCAAATACATATATGTTGGTGGCAATTCAGAAAGCATTAAATCGAATGCCCGGTTTTCATTTGACATGGGATTTGGTGGAGCTGGCTATGCCTTGAGCTATCCATTAGCGGAAGCATTGTCAAAGACGTTGGACGATTGCATTGAGAGATATCGTTACTTGTATGTCAGTGATCATATGGCACAATCTTGCTTGGCTGATATTGGAGTTTCTCTCAACCTTGAAAAGGGAATTCATCAGGTAAATATACTTTTGTTTCTGCTGCTAAACTTTTTTTCTGGATGTTAAAGATAAAGAATGGAATTGGAAGGATAGCAGCAGGCACTGAACCTGTAGTCTGCGAATGCAATTACAATCACGAGGAGCACAGTTTAACAACATTTGTGCAGCGATGAAAGATTTTTCTGTTCTTTTCTTAAAACCCTCATGGTCTTTGATAAAATAATGCAGATTGATCTTCACAATGACATATCAGGGCTTTTATCATCACACCCTCAGTCTCCTCTCCTTAGTCTCCACCATTTTGATGTCATAAGCCCACTCTTTCCTTCCAAAGATCGCTATGAATCGATACACCACCTTATGAAAGCAGCAAAATTTGACCAGTCTCGCATGTTGCAGCAAACCATCTGCTACCAAAGAGAAACCAACTGGTCTTTTTCTGTCTCATGGGGTTATTCTACTCATATATATGAAAGCATAATCCCACGAAGCATTCTTCGAAAACCTCTGGAGACATTTAGGCCCTGGGCTAGGATCTCTAGACCTCCACACTTCATGTTCAACACTAGATGGCTCACTAACAATTCATGTGAAACTCCTCATGTTTTTTTCTTCAAGTCTGTTGAGTATACTCCAGACAGCCAAATCCTCACAACATATGTTCGATCATCACCTCGTAACTTGCCACCTTGTTCAGCTACCGGGAATCATTCTGCTGATTCTATCTCAAGAATTCAGGTGTTTTCTCCATCGGGTACGCGTAAAAGGGTAAGAACTTTCATTCCCATTTGCTAAAAGTTGTAATTTTCAGTGTTCAAATTTAAAAATTCGTGATATTTTGTTACAAGACAGCGAATGTACTTTATTATCCACGTTTCATATTAATTTTGAAGTTTATGGTTTCTGTAGTGTTAATGACGTAACAACCATATATGTTTGTCATGTTTCATATCAATTCTGAAGTTAATTGCTTCTATATTACTGTTAATGATTTATCCTAACATCTTTCAGGTTGGGGCGATTGAATGTTGTGATGTGGAGTACGAGGTTGAGACAAATGTGAGAAATATCAAGATCAGGTCTTGTGTGAAGGATGAAGTAATTGCCTGAATGAATTATCTAAACATTTTTTAATTTTGGTCCTCTTTCCGTTGAGTTCAAGGTAAATTGGTATTTCTTTTTATTAACATCACTAATATAGCTAGATTCAATGTGAAACTATAAAATGCTATAAAGTATTCACAATTATCCTTAAAAATTTCTCAAAAGAAGGCTTTTAATTTGCTGCGACACTGATTTGAAAATGTACGCATTGATTTATTAAATCAAAATTGTTATTCAAATAATTGATTGTTCTTGTTTTAATAATTCCAAGGCTTATTTTTTTAATTAGGTGATCACAATTTGTAATTTTATTAATATATAAAAAAGCATCGATCTATGAAAATTATCCTACAAAAATGTAAGGCTATTAACTCTCCGAGTAAGCTTATAAAGATAAGAAATTGTTATCCGTTAAGCAGAAAACCTAAAATTTTTAAATTCATGTTCCAAAGATCTGCTTATGAGAGTTATACTTCTCTTTTTCTTTGGATCCTCTGAACCTTAAATGTTTTTTCTTTTTTGATTCATTCAATAATTTGGACATTTTTTATTAAAAAAGATGCATCTAAAGCGCAAGAAGAATTTGAGGGCATCACGATTCAAGAAAGCCAACATATTAAGCACGTAAATAAGCCACATCTCCACCACCTATTCATATCCGTTATAGTTGACAGGGACTGATATTTCTAGAACCAAATCCTTATGACTAATGATTCCTGGATTTGTAATTGCAGTTTAGCCACAAACATCGTTATATATCGCCACACTCCTTGGCATAATTGAATCCAGTTATATAACCTGTTACTCTCATTTATAAACCTTTGAGATGATTGACATCACATACGCAAAAGAGAAGGCAAAAAGGATTGACAAATTCCCAATGAAACACTAAAAATTTTACGTATATTGTCTTTGTCTAATCCCATCTTACGCTTAATTCCTACATTCATACCCAATACAAGTCAATGGCCAAGATAACGATATAAATTGTGTTTAGGCCCCAATTCTATCCTTTTCTTTCAGTTTCATCATTCACGTCTGGTTCCTATCTTTCACAATCACGTAGAAACCGACGGCCAGAGAAATATATGGTTTCAGCTGTGGAACAAATCAAATTTCTCTTCCCTTCTTCACATAATTGCTTTTTGATTTATTAAGGCGTAATGCTAATCAACGCTAAGGGCATATAAACTCAATATCAAACAGATTAGGCAAGACTATTCAAGAACCTAGCAAATCATAAACGTACAATCCAAATAAGGGTATTGTTGGTTTATGTCCTACAGCCAATCGCTTTGGTTGTAGTTTAGTGACAAATTATTTAAAAACATTCTTTATCTTGTACATGTTTAGATGTATATGATAAAATCCATGAGATAATTGTACATTGCAAATGAAATTATAATGAGATTATAATTATGAGATTCCTAAATGTTCCTCATCATTATTCTATTAAGATTAGATATTAATAGAACGTAAAAAGACTAGCACACGTTTTTGTTTTCCATATGAAGGAAGTAGTCGATCTCATAGGCTAAAGTATAGAAATATTTAAACAAATGTGTAGGTGCCTACTAGAGAACAAGTTCACTGAACAAACCCGATATGTGAAATCCATTTGAAACATTACTTGTATGTCTATGAAATTCTCATTACGATGATTGTATAAGTAATCCTTTGACTTGAAGTCATCAAAGTTATCTTGTATAGGGATTGTTATGTTTTGATACTACTTATGATCTATTTAATCATAGGTCGTTTAATCAGTAGTCATTGGATGTAGAATGAACTTTATGGAGATAGTTTAGTGATCCAGATAGAATTCATAACCTTAAAGTAATTAGGGATAATGCTTCGTTGTTCTCGATTACTATTGATTCAAGAAATCCTTAGCCAAGGTGAAATGATGCTTTGTAAATAGTTAACAGATGTCATTAATTGAATCGATAACTAATGACGGAGAACTAATATGATTAAACTCAAAATAGAGTAGATATTAATTTCAGGCTTTATGTCTAGAGAACATTGTATGATAAAAGGATTAAATTATACAGAAAAACTATGCACGGAAAGGTTAGTCAAAACCACTTTGACATTCCTAGATATTTGGGTGGTCATAATGCATTGCTAGACGTCAATCTTGATCTATGATTATAAATTGTTTAATTAAATAATTAAAGATAAATTTAAAGGAGTTTTAATTTATCTAATTTTAATTATGAATTAAAATTAGATTTTATAATCATTGCCAATATATTTGAGAACCTGATGGGTCTCACATATAGAATGGGTTTAAGAGAACAAAGTTAATTTAATCAAGTTGAACTTGATTGTAAAGTTTGAGAAACTTTATGATTAAATATGAGATATTTAATAAATAAGGATCAATATGAGATATTGAATCTTATATGGGCATAATTGGTATTTAATTATAATTATTTATAATTCTAATTAAAGTTTAATTAAAATTAGAATTAATTTCAATTAAATTACTAAAACGTCCGAAGCTTATTATAAATAGACTTAAGCTCTATGGTGTTAATACTTTTGACTTAACCCTCTTTGTAAGAGTTACATAATTCTCTCAACTCATTATGTGGATACCGTTAAAGGTCAGACATTTGTGCAGCTACGGTGGTTGAGACGGATCAATTTTAGGAATAGTTCGAGGGATACGACAAGGCAAAGATTAAGTTTCAAAATAAGGTACGAATTAAATTTTCGCTTTATTATAATTTGTGTTGATCATTTTATAGAATTAAATAGATCTTGGTTTTAGGGAAATCAAAAGTCACGAAAAAATTTGTGATTATTCCGCTACGGTCGGGATCAGATCTCAACCCGATTTTCCAATGTTTCTAGCTAAGGAAAATATGAGTGATTGCAAACCTATATCTACAACTCTTCTAGCAAAACTGCCTTCAACCTAAGAAAGACAACCATATGAACATTCCACCCATTGCCGCAGCATCTTGGGAGCACCTCAGTACCTCACGTTCACACGTCCTGACATGGCTTTCACTGTCTACTTTCTTTGCCAACATATGCATAATCCATCTCAAGCTCACTGGACATTGGTTAAAAGGTTGCTTAGGTTTATCAAAGGAATGCTAGAATTTGGTTTGCAATTCAAAGCTTCATCAAATCAAACTCTTATTGGCTACAACGATGCAATCTGAGTTGGGTGTAATGATACAAGAAGGTCAACTACAGGTTTCTGAGTATCTAGGTTCTAGCTTGGTTTCCTGGACATCAAAGAAATAACACACCGTTTCCAGAAATTCAGCGGAGGCATAATATCGGGCACTTGCAGCTTTGGTTGTGGAAATTTGTTGGCTCAAATCTATTCATGATGATTTGCATATTCATGATGATCAACCAATTCCAGTTTATTGTGATAATCTCTCGGCTAAATATTTGGCAGCCAATCCTATTAATCATGCTCAAACTAAACATATCGAAGTTGATTTGCATTTTGTCCGACATATAGCAGGCACAGAGCAGTCAGCAAATATACTCACCAAGGACTTGTTAGGAGCACCTCATTGTAAGCTACGAACTAATCTTGGTGTAGTTTTCCCAAATCCTACACCAGATTGAGGGGGATCATAGATGTATATAGTTACGATATACATTAGACAGATACGGTTGAGATAAATAGGTGTAGATTATTATGATTCTTTGTATATATCCTTGTAACTGATGTAATTATCCTTTGTAACTGTAAATTATATATACGAGATTAAACCATCTGAGGAGATGATCAATTCCTTCAATTTTTTAGAGTTTTAGCTTTATTCTAAAGAGATTTGATAGAAATAAAATTGTTGGGCTATTTCTTGCGTTGCGTGTTTCTGTCTAATGTGTTGGGTTTCTCTATTGGCGTGTCGTTTTGTCTAACTGTTGTTGTGTTTTATTTATTCTGGCTGTAGCGATTGCATTCCTCCTTCTGCTCTGCGTTTTGGTATTTGCTTCCTGCTACTGATCTGGTGTTGTTGTTTTAGACTGTTTTGCTGTTTACTTGCAAACCTATTTTTGCAAGTAAAAAACTACCCATTTTTGCAAACCTATCAGCGACTTGATTACCTTCGTGTAGGCAATGAATAAGATCAACATTCCAATCCCAGTGTAACATTGCTGAAATATCACCCAATAAGTTAGCATGAGGATGAACCAGAAAATGACCATCTCAAACCAAACGAATCGCTTTTTGAGAATCGGAACAAAGGACGATATGCCTGTGCCCCCTATCCCATGCCGAGAGGAGACCAAAGAAGATTGCCGACAACTCTGCAACCATATTAGTAGCAGTGCCAATACTACTATAGAAACCCCCCAACCAAGTACCATTCGAATCTCAAAAAATACCGCCAAATCCAGCCTCACCCGGATTACCCTGTGAGCTCCCATCAACGTTAACACAGATTGCATCTGCTACTGGGACGATGCAGCCAACCCAACGCCAGACAGGAGCATCGCTATGGCCCATAGTGCCCAACAATATATTCCACTCAACAATCGCACAATGTAACTAAGACATGAGCGGGCAAGCAAGATCTGGATCTCCAAAGGTATCATAGTTTCGAATGAGCCAAATAAACCACATATCAGTAAGGAAAACAATATCAAGCCAACGGCCAGCCCCTAAATTAGAGGAATCCCTACTCTATGTTTTGAACCAAGCAACACAAGAGCCAGAATAGAAAAGAGGGGGTAAGACGCCATTAAAAAGAAGAAACCATACCTAGCGTCCATTCAAACAGTCACGAAACAAATGCTCCATGGATTCGATACCAAAATTACACCGACGACACATACCTGAAGTGTCCAAGCGGCGAAGGTGACAAAACTCTTGGTTTCTTCTCCTACTATGTTGTGGTTTTGCTTGTATTTTCCAACTCTTGCTTATTCTGCTACTGTGTCGTTTTATGCTCTTTGTTTTGGACTTTTTGTTGGTTCATTTCACTCTTGCGTTTTCTTCTTTTCCCAAATTGTTGTTATGTCGTTTTGCTTCTCTACTAGATGCTATATTTTTAATTTTCTTCTTTAACCTCCATCAAACCTAAAAATTATTTAATACAAATTTAACCCCTTTTTAGATAAAATATGAAACTAAACATCTAGAGTTATTGATAATAAACTGCAAAATTATTCGCTTAAATGTACTATATAAATAATTTAAAACAATATCAAATAAGGATGTAAAATATGTTATAATTTCTATTTATCATGGACTACGATCAGAGGCTCTATTATAGTATGATAATATTTGTCATAAGAAGGAAATAATTGCATGACTTTTTTTGCTTATACGAGTTATGATAGAAAGCATATGCATTTCTAGGTCATGCTTATGAGTATTTGGTACTGAATTTAGATTTAACATTATTATAATGCTCAAAGCATGATAAGAATTATTTTCTTAGGTAAAAGTAATCGATCCAATTTATACAATTTTTTGTATGAGTTTGATCAAAAGAGACTTATGCTTAACATAAATGGAAAGAAAACAAAGCTGAATAACTGAGACTATCATTTTATGCTATGTTGGTTAAATCAACCTAACGAGAATCATAAAGTTCCATCCAAGGATATGTGTATCCTTTTGATTATGAATTTTATGAAACTTGTTAAGTTGAAGAATAATTAAATCAACCTTTGGTGAAAGGATGATGATGGTATTGGATTGCCAAATTTATATATGTGATCTATTGGATGAAATAACAATTCATAAAAGGATTATACTTATATTTCATTAGATTATTGATGACTTTATGTGATATAGTCATATGAATAATTAAAATATTGATTTAAAATTTTGAAAAGTTCAAATTGTTTAAATCTAAGTAGAATTTAATCATTAAGAATGCTAAAGCATTTCGATGAGATCGATTTGGTAAGTTTTAAATTTTTGGTTTTCTATAGGGAATTAGATTCTCTGGTGAATACCTTCGTAACTAAATTTCATGAGAGTATGGATTTATGTAGGAAAATACAATATGAGATATTGTAGAATGTAATATTATCTCTTCTATAACGATGCCTAGCATAATGACTTATCTTCAATACTTCCAATTGAATCAATTAGCAAGATTTTATATTAGATATGAAATGCTAAGTCTTTGAGAGAGTCAAAGTTAATGATTCAAAGATGTGATACTTGGTTGAAGCATACATTATCCATTAAGTTTAAAACTAAATTGGATAATAAAAAGGTTATTAGATATCCAATTGGTTGGATATAATCCTATAGACCTATTAAACAAAAATTGTTTGTTTCAACGTATACTTATAGAATAATGGTTCTAAAGATAAGTACTGGGAGTAAGACGAAATTTGTAAAGTTCATATCTCATGACAATGCATCCAATTGGAACTACTGCCTTTATTGATACATTTAATCTATAGTTCAAAGGCTTCAGGACATTGAAAGATTCACTTTCCTGATTAATTCAAAGAGTTTGTTTTATAGATGATTGTGAATTATCATGTCTACTTATATTTTTCCTCTGCAGTGGGAGTATAGAGAGACATATTGCTTATGGAGAATAATAATTCTAATTTTCAAATTGTTGAAAACATAGATATCTAAGAATAACTCTTGTTGGATAGGAAAATGTAACATCTTAATTCTAGGAATTAGATCTATAGAGATAGATTGGAAGTTGTATACCTATTCTAATTACAAGTACAAAAATAATATACTAAAGATGTTTAGTATTTGAGATATCAAATACTTTTGAAGTATTAAAGATATCCATTAATCTATGCATGAGTTGATATTTGAGTTCAAGGAGATAAGGATTGTAACACCCCACTCCCGAGTGACCCGAACCCGATATCGTTGGTGATATCCGAGTCCGTGCCCCGCGAGGGTG
>JANITX010000210.1:34140359-34154820 GCA_027564395.1 Erythroxylum ulei | reverse complement strand
TATCCACCAAAAACACCATAGCAAATCATGAATCTATCCACATTTCTCATTCCCTACTTTACTCTTGTCTATCATTTATTGTTTCAAAAATTCTTCGTTCATTTGTTCTTAACTCGTGACTAACCACGAAAATTCCTCATTCAATAGTTCTAATCTTTCACGAAAAGTTTGGGGTCCAACAATATCTCTTACGCGCCATTATAATGCACAAAAAAGAAGAAATCCCCTTCCCCTTCACCTTCTCCTACTCTAAACTTAGATAGGCCTTCCTCTACTTCAACTTCAACTCTTGAAACAAAAGTGAAATCACAAACTAGAACCAGAACTTGAAATATAAAGCTATTTTATTTTCTACAACACTCGAAGGATGGATAGAAACTGGTAACCCCCCTAAGGAGGTTCTATACGTAGGTGTGGAGAGATGGAACAACTCCTTGGTAAGCTGGTTTGCACAGTAATGAAAGCTTGGGCGGAGAACAGATGGAGGGGCTTTATATTGGGGGTAGTACTCATATATGAGAACTTCTTCATATTCAAAATATCCAAGGCTTTTAATCTAGAAAAAAATCATAGAACTTGGTTTATGACACCTAGGAAACAAACCAATGAGGTGATCTAGTTCTCATTGGAGACTAGATCTCAAAATAAATAAGAATAGCTTTAAGAGCCTTCCAATATGAGTGCAATTCCATAATATTCCACTAGAACATTGAATTACTCTAGTGTTAAGTTATATGGCCAGCGTTTTAGGTTAACTAGTCAGCCATGACCATAACACAACAGTGGTGAGTAGAATAGGCCATGCTAAGATATGTCTGGATAGGGAATTATACCCCAGGAAATTATAGTATCAAGACTCACTAAGGAAGAAACTTTGATAAAACAAGAGGTGAAAGTGACTTATTTATGGAAGCTTCAGATTATGAAAGGATAATAAGAATGGAGGCTTATTGGGAATTTATTTAAAACAAGCAATTTTTAAAAAACTTTTTGAGGAAGAACCATTACATGAGAAGTAACCTTTTAAGTAGGAGATAAATCTAAGGGGAAAAATGGAGAAAAAGAGGAAGAAATAGGTCCCAACATTCTTACTATTGGCCTAGAGAGATCAGACATAATATAAATTAGAGATAATGGGGGAGGAAGAAGTGAAGAAAAGGTTAAATGTGAAGTAAGTAATCCAAGCATGCATAAGGGAATAGATGATGGGATGAACCATCAAGGGGGACATCAAATAGAAAATGGTGTTGGTGAAGCCCTTTGAAAATGATGAGAAAGATAGAGATACAATGGAAAGCTAATAAAATACCATATAGGTAAAGTATATGACTGATTAATCCCTTAATACCGCTAGGAACACGAGAAGAAGATATTGAAGGAAGGCCCCAAAAGGCCTCTACACTAAGTATTATGTCTATCATAGCCTGGAATGTGAGGGGAATGAACACCCTTACAAAACAACAAGTAGTCCTAGATTTTTTGAAGGCAAGGAAACCTTGGCTAATAGGGTTACTGGAAACCGTAATAAAAAGCTCTAACCTAGAGGAGTGCACCTGGTTTTTGAAGTGGAGCATACTATCCAATCATCATAATCATGCAAATGGAAGGGTAGTAATAGCATTCAATCCAACAAAAATCAAATTAATAGACTCCAAAGCATCTTGTCAAACACTGCACTTGATCTTTCAACCGAAAATTCTCTAGGTTTAATATGTGTGAGCATTTTTATGTTTTTAAAATAGCTTTCCTAAGATTTGAACTGTGATAGGAACTGAAGGACTTGAATAAAGGAATAATCACCATTAGTTACTAGTTGGTGACTTCATTAGCATAATCTATATGAATGAAGTGGAAGGTGAATATTAAAATAGCAACCCACGTACATCACTTTTCATGATTATTATTATTTTTTGCATTCTTTTATACATGTTTTCAATGATCTTTCTAACTTAAAAATCATTTGAGCACCATCTTATGAAATATTGATCATCATATAAACAAAAGTAAGACATGCAGCATACCCAAAATTCTCACTCACGTTTCAGTAAAAATTTACATCCTCATTGTATAAACATTTAACTATTAACTAGTGTGATTCCTACTTCATCTTATATATTATGAAAAACCATACGATGCTTACTTGTTTAAAACTCCAAACTCTTCACAATCACGTGAACCCTAACTTTCCAATATCACACAATCATCACTAGCCAAAGGTTGTAGAGTTAGGTATTTCAGTGACAGTGACGAAGATAACAAAAAGGGATAGCAAGTGAAAAGTGAGAGCAAGGTTTGCATTATGAGGGTGAGCAATTTCTAAAGTAATGAAGCTCACAGAGGATGAAGAAAGTCACAAAGAAGAAGAAAACAAGATCAAACAATTAATTTCGTCTTTCCAGAATTCGTGAAATCAATACTAGGCTTGGGAAGTGACACTTGTTTCTTGTCCAATTCCTATAAGTTTAAACTGGGTTCTCTTATTTAACTAGTCCAATCATCTCCAAAATTTTACTCCAATTGTTTATAAATTTTCACTGACATTTGTTAATAAATCCCAAAGTCGTCTATAAAATTCTTTACTATCATATGACTCTTATTTCTACTACAATTCATCAATTGACTTGCCACTTGACATTTTTCGTAGTCTATAAATACTCATAATTTTGAAAATATTCTAAATTTCACCAAAAATTCTAATTCAGCAATTTATACTCTCTAAATCAGTTTTCAATACAAATAAATGATAATCCTCAACATAATCACATATATAAATCAATTATACTCGAAAAATATCAATGAATGCATATACAATCATTTTAATGTGCAAAAATCAACAATTACATATGTGTGAATATTATATTATGCATGAGTGTGAAATGCACTTTCTAACTTCACTACAATCTCTCATATACACTATTCTAGGGTTCTAGCCCCTAACATGGGATAATGAGTTGTTATATGCGGTCCCCTATAGCTGGAGTTCTTTGGTGGTAAAAAGTACTTTATTATATTTATCGACGGTGCTTCATGCAAGATTTGGGTCTTTATGTCGAAAAAAAGCAAGGTGCTGGAGACATGATGTAAGACATAAGAAGAAAGAACCTAATATCCCACACTATAATAATGTTGTTGAGAGGATGAATAAAATCATTGTGGAGAGTTTTGGTGTATCCTCTGAATGTTATAATTATCGAAGTCTTTTGTGGTGAACCAGTTAAAATCATTGTATACGTGATTAATAGAACTCCTTTAGACCCTTTAGAGCTTGACCTTCCCAAGAGAGTGTAGAAAGGGAATGATCCAACCTATTTGCATATGAGGGTTTTCAGATGCAAGGCTTTTAAACACATGCCAAAAGAGCAAAGATTGAAACTGGATTATAAGACTACTCTTTGTTTGTTAGTTGGATATTAGAAGCAGGGACTTAGTTTTCTATGAGCATTAGATGGGTGCATATCTCATCAATAAATATAAGATTACATCTAGTAGTTCATCGTTTAGTAATGAAGATTCTACCTCTATTCCTACTTCCTCTGATCAGCTTATGAGTGCATAAGGTAAACATAAGGTAGCATGGGGTAATAATAATTAGAGGCAACCTAATGGTGGTGATTCATATGAAACACATCCTATAGATGATGGAAAAATGGGTCAATGAGCATCAAAAGTAGGGGAAGCAACCTGCTCACATATTGGGAGATGTCTAACTTCAAAGGTCAACAAGAGACAAGAAACCTTTGAGAAGATATCCTAGTTCAAAATATCTTCTAGTCATTGTGAAGGGGTAGCTTGAGAGCTTCTAAGAAGTGTAGTTGCTCAAAGATAAAGATTCTTAGCTTAAAGAATCCAAGAGGAGATAGATTTATTGAAGAAAAATGAGACTTGTGAATTCGTAAAGCTTCCTAAAAGTAGGAATTCTTTAAAGAATAGATGGGTGTGTAAGATCAAAAAAGATGGTAAAAAGTTAGTGACGTATAAGGCTAGGTTACTGGTAAAGGGTTATAATCAAAAGAAGGGTATTGATTTCGACAAGATTTTTTCACCAGTGGTCAAGATGATGTCGATACGTATTATATTAGTCTTAGTTGGTAGTTTAGATCTTAAATTTGAGCAGTTTGATATGAAAATTGCTTTCCTACATGGTGTTTTGGATAAGAAGATTTCCATGATGCAACTGGAAAGGTTCAAAGGAAAAGGGAAAGAGGACTTTGTATACAAGTTGAAGAAGAGTCTTTATAAGCTCAAATAGGCACCAAGGTAGTGGTAAGAGAAGTTTGATTCATTTATGATGAGTAGTGGAAACAAGCGAACATCAGTTGATCTTTGTGTATATTTTATAAAACTACCTAGTGGTAACTTTATCATCGTTTTCTTATATGTGGATGATATGTTGATAGTTGGATAAGATATCGGTATGATTTACAGGTTGAAGGAGGACTTATAGTCCTTTGACATAAAAGATTTAGGTTCTACAAAAACAGATTTTTAGTATGGAGAATACTTGTGATAGGAAGGCCAGAAAGATGCAGTTGTCATAAGAGAAATATGTTAAACGTGTGTTTGATAAGTTCAATATGATGAATGTCAAGCTAGTGAGTACACCTTTAGCTGCTCATTTTAAGTTGAGCAAAAGAGCTTATCTTATCATCGAAAAGGAGAAGGAGTGTATATCCTATATTTCATACTCCTCTACTAATGGTTCATTAATGTATGTCATGGTGTGCACTAGACCAGACATTGCACACACTATTGGATTGGTAAGTCCAATATCGGAAAAGTACATTGGGAATCAGTGAAATGAATTTTCAGGTACTTGCAGGGCACTTCTAGACTGTGTTTGAGTTTTTGAGGTGTTAAGCTAATTCTAGAAGAAAACATAGATGCAGATATGGCTAGTGATCTCGATAATAGAAAGTCAACATCATGATATTTATTCAAATTTATGGTGGGACCTATTTCTTGGCAATCTAAGTTGTAAAATTGTATAGCTTTGTCTACTACTGAGGCAGAATATGATGTAGATGTGGAAGCTAGAAAAGATATGATTCGGTTGAAACGATTTCTTTAAGAATTGGATGTAAAACAAGATGAGTACATGGTTTTTTTGTGATGGTAAAAGTGTTATAGATTTACACAAAAATTTCATGCATCATTCCCACGCTAATTACATTGATGTGAGGTATCATTGGTTGCGGTCTATATTTGAGGAGACATTAATAAAGTTAAAGAAGATTCACATGGACATAATAGCGCTGACATGTTAACGAAAGTACCTTTAGGAGTAAGCTTGAGCTTTCTAGTAAGGTTACCGAGATGACTTTCAAATGTTTCCTTCAAATAGGTTGGAGGGAAACATTATTATAGAGCCCCATTCTATGGACATTTATTTTTTTAATTCCACTAAATCTAGACTCCAAAGGTGTCAATTGTCTTTATAGATCAAAAGAAATAAACTTGTGGGTGACCATGTCAAGTATAAAATCTTATCTTTTTAAAATTTAAAGATAAGTTTGAGAGGCTGAAGTTGTATACGATAGAAACACATGATGATAGAAGAATTTTAGAATCTATATAACTTTCATAAACTAGAGTTTTATTAAAATTTGATTAGGAGTGGTATTAGTATATATATATATCAATTTGCACCCAATTCTAGACATCATTAGCTTAAGTCTTTTGAGAGAGTTTTAGAGAAAGAAAGTTATGTTTGATGTGAGATATATATACATATGTATGTATCAAATTGTATTCAATTCTAAAGGTTATAAGCAGAAGTCTTTTGAGAGAGTTTTAGAGAAAGTTAAAAGAGTTAAATTAATTGTAATTGTCTTGAGTGACAGAGCTCAAAATCTTTATTATTTGTATCTTTCTATTTGATTTGGTAGATTTTATTGTTAACTTGTCTTGTAATTTTTACCTCTACATACAAGGGTTTTCTATCATAATTTTTCAGTCATTTTTATTGTGTTAATAATTTGTTATTAGTTGAGTGAGTTTAAAGATTTTGTGAGAATTGTTGCTTGGAGCTCAAAACAACATGCTTTAATTAAGGCCCCCACCACTGGTCTTCTATCCGCCATACGCGTTGCGTGTTTGAGGTTCCTCTTATTGCCATTTTCATCTTCCATTCACAATTCTGCTTACGCCATTCTCTCACCATCTCAGCTTTATATATTACGTTCCGGGGGAATTCCTATGTGGTTTTGGTCAGTGGGGTATATTTTGTTTTGCGTCCTCGGGGTTGTGCTCTTCCCTCACTGAAGTTTCCTTCCAGTAAGTAATCAACTGTATTCTGCTTCCTATTTTTGCTTTCGTTTGTGAATCCAGAATTTACGAGGTGTATTTTTATTCCGTAACTTATAAAAACTATAAGACTGGTTTAATAATAATTTTATTATTAAATAAATAAATAATATTTAATTACTTAATTTTAACTATAAGAAAAAGTTTTGATTAATATATTCTAATATTTTAAATTTGATAATAAATATATTTTAAATTTGAAATATCTTGCAAATACATAAATCTCAAAATTGCAAACATATTTATTAAGTAAAAATATTAATTTATAAATAAAATTTTATAAATTTATTTATTTATTTAGTTGTTCATTTTTATTATAAAAATAGAATTAGAACTACACGGTTTTAAATTTTTTTATTTATTGTAATTTAATTCTATAGTTTAATTAAAATATTCTTTTACGTTATTAATTTAGTCAATTTAATTATAATTTTCTAAAAAATTTAAAATTCAAATTAAGATGTAAGATGATGTACAGTCAAATTAAAATTAAAATTATTATTATTATAATGATGTCAATCACCTCTAAAACTAATATTAGATGGATAGTACTTCATCGTTCACCCAACTCTAGTTTCGTGGAATACTATAAAAGCCCACATTATCCATTCTCACATATATCAAATTCCCATGTACGGAACAAGAAGGTGATGGTTTTGTGTTAAATCTAGTCAGTGATTTTCTTATGTACAGAAGTACATTGTTCTAACTTCCTTCTTTCTAATATGAGAATGCTTTTCATTGATATGGGCCCAACATTTTATTTCACCTTATCCAAACAAGAAAAGAAACGATACTCTCTCTCATGGTCACTCTTGACGACTACCGAGAAACAGCTATTATTTTCTTGTCCCACCACCGCTTAAGATGAGCCATGGCTGACTCCTACTGTCCGGACTGTAAGCGCTCGACGGAGGTGGTCTTCGACCACTCCGCCGGAGACACCGTATGCTCCGAGTGTGGTCTTGTTTTGGAAGCTCACTCCATTGACGAGACTTCCGAGTGGCGCACCTTTGCCAACGAGTCAGCCGACAACGACCCCGTTCGTGTCGGTGGCCCCTCCAATCCTCTCCTCGCTGATGGTGGCCTCTCCACCGTTATCTCCAAGCCCAAAGGCGGCTCTTCCGACTTTCTTACCTCTTCACTTGGTCGATGGCAGAATCGTGGGTCTAACCCTGACCGCTCTCTTATTCAGGCCTTCAAGACCATTGCCACCATGTCTGACAGGTTTGTTATTTCTGTCTCCTGTTGCTTTTTCTGTTCTCATCCCTATTTTGTTTTCACCTGATTTCTGATGTTAAACTCTGCTTATTTCCTGGTAAAGTTTGAAGCTTTGCTAGAAGTTAAGCTCTTTATTGGTCTTTGTTTCTTTAATAAATTTTATTGCTACTTCACTGAACAATATCCTTTTGTTCCTTTTCTTTTGAATATTTCCGAAGTGAGGTCGTTTTATGTTTAGAACTTTGTAATGTGATGTTGTTAAAAGTTTGTCTTTGTTTTTTTACCGTGATACTGAAAATGTAACTGATGCAACATAAAACATTTACAGGTTAGGACTTGTTGCAACTATAAAGGTATGTTGATATCTATATATGTTTCAATCTGCTTTGTTAAATTCTTCATTGTTCTTCTTGTTGGCGGAAACGGTATTGAATAATGTGTTTCTACGGTTGTTACTGTCTCTATTCCTCGCATTGCTGCAAATTTTGGGCTAGGAATGAACTTTCAGATAGTTTACAGTGGGTAAAATAGCCATATGGTAATCATCTAAAATCATGGAAAGGAGGATGGTGCATTGGCTGTTGATGTAGAGTAATTGTTTAAAATCCTAAATTTCCTTGTGAGAGTCCTCTCCATTTTGAATTTACTACCTGAAAACGAGTATTTACTCTTTAAGTGCAAGGTCTAAAAAACAGGCTGAAACTGCAATTGTGAGTTGTCTGGTATTATTGAAGATTAGGCAGGTTGAATAGCACCCATCGGATGACAAATAGAATTTATGAAACAAACAAAGAAAGAAAGGGAAACAATATAAGCATAGAATGGCACTTGTTTATGGTTACATTGCCATCTTTACTGGGTTTTGAAGCTTAGCTATTATTGTATAATCTTATGTGAGAAGCAGAGGATATGGGTTCTCAGCTGTTTTTTATTTGCAATGAAGGATCGAGCAAATGAAATATATAAGAAAGTAGAAGATCAAAAACCACTTAGAGGAAGAAATCAGTACGCAATCTTGGCTGCATGCCTTTATATTGCTTGTCGTCAAGAAGACAAACCTCGCACTGTAAAAGGTGTGGCCTAACTTCCACTAAACTTTGATGCCTTAAAGTTACTTTTTGGTCCATGGATGAGAATATCAAAAATTGTAAACCCCATTTAGAAATATGTTCTGTTGCCAATGGAGCAACTAAGAAGGAGATAGGCCGTGCAAAAGAATACATTGTGAAGCAGCTAGAGGTAGAGCTGGGTCAATCCATGGAAATGGGCACCATACATGCTGGAGACTTTTTGGTGAGTCTCTGGTGCTTTTTCTACATATGTGAAGTTCCAACCTTTCTTCGATGTCCCTTTTTTTATCAATTATAATTTTAACCATTTTCACTGGCACTACCGTAAATTTCAGAGACGTTTTTGTTCTCATCTGGGGATGGGCAATCAAGCAGTTAAAGCTGCTCAAGAAGCTGTACAGAAGTCTGAAGAGCTTGATATTAGGTACAGATTATGTTTTTCTAAATTGATGCCTAAAATTGAATGAAACTGGCTGCCAGTGGTCAATTCTCTTCTGATTAATGTCTGATTTGCTTGGCTCTTTTCTGTTGACGGATCATCCAAAAAGAAAATTGGGGCCTAAAATCTCTTAATTTGACGAGCTTGACCCAGTAGCATCATGTTTGGGGTTGTCTTTTTTCTGTCACTTCATTTGTTGTCCCCCTGATATAAGGACGCTTTAAAGGATTCATAATTTCTTGAAGCCAGCTACTTTTTTTTTTTCTGGATATGTTTAACTCACAGGTCTTAGTTCAGATCTGGTCTTTAATTTTCTGCTTTCTACTATTATTGTACGTGTAATTTCTGGTCTACTTTTGCCCAGATGAATTTCTCATGCTTAGAGAATGTGAAAGAAGAAATAGAGAATTGTAAGCAGTGTGATTATGCGACTGTGTATACTTGAGCATATATGAGTTTTATATTTGTCCTGTGTGCAAGTTTCTGTGTAATGAAGCATCTCACTACAGGCGAAGCCCAATATCTGTGGCAGCAGCAGTAATTTACATTATAACTCAGCTCTCTGATGATAAAAAACTTCTCAAAGGTAAGCAATGAAAACAATATAATCTCAGTTTCTTTTTCTTAATGTGGCTGTAGTAATGCCCTTTTGGTACAGATATATCAGTGGCTACAGGAGTGGCAGAAGGAACCATCAGGAATTCCTATAAGGACCTTTATCCATATGTTTCGAGGATTATACCAAGCTGGTATTCCAAGGAGGATGATCTAAGAAGCCTCTGCAGTCCGTAAATATTGAATGACATCGTTAGTGTAGTCCAAGTTAGATGATGCTTCCGTTGTTTCTTGTTGAAGAAGTATCAAGGTTTAGCTCAGCACAGGGACTTTCATTTAGCAGTCGTTTTGTCGCATGATGTAACCAATGACGATTGGTCCCCGTCTCTTTCCCAAGGCCAATAACTGTCGAGATGTACAAAGTTCGGGCACATCGCTTGCAGATAGTCAGAGCTACGTCAAGCATTGTGCAGGAATTTACTAGGAAAATCTTGTAAGATTTTAGGATTCGCTTATTGCAATTAATGTTGTCAGAACTAAACGTGGTTCTATTTAGTTGAGTTGAATGTATTCTAGGTCGCTTTTTCTGTTCCCGTTTTGACTTTTGATGTGTTTATAACATAGTTGTGTTTATTTGAAGCTACTTAGGGGCTGCTTTCTGTTAGTACAATCTCCACTGAAGAGTGTGCTGAGCCTAACGGTCCTTGTAAGGAAAGGCTATGTTCTGTCACTCCGTTACACGTTCTCATCCTCCAATTTTATAATAAATTAATGTGTGGATGAGCTGGATTAAAGGCGGAATCGTAATTTAGGACTCTTCTTTATCTTGATTTGACTTATTACCGTATTTTTCCTAATCCGAATTGTTCTAATCAACCCAAACCCCCAGGCCTTCATGCACTACATAATAAATCCTTATTACCAATCTTTGCTTCTATCAATAATATGTTACGACATTGTCCTATGGTTTAATTATTAGATTTTGTTTCTTCGTGAGTCAAAGGTAGAAAAGCACGTACTTATAAATATAAGTTGACTTGAATATCTATCACAATTAATAAAATAATTTACTGAGGTTTGTGAGTTATTATATGTATTTAATGATAAAAATATGAGGTTTGCGAGATATAATAATAATATGCTATTACATTAATTTTGCTACTAAAAATTATATATATAATACAATTATTTGAGAAAAGATGCAAGTGATATAGTAGCTAACTTTGAAAATAACTCAAATCTTTTAAAAGAAATAAAAGATTAATGCTACAAGAAATGAGTGCTCAATCTACGTATCGTTACGCAATAAAGAAGAGAATCATGCGCAAAAGGACTTGGTGATGGGGTGCTTTTCTTTCTCACTGAGATGGGGTAAGTCTTCAAGTTCTTTATTTTTGCTAAACGAGTAAGATTTTGATTTTTTTTAATTGATTTCTAAGACCGCCCCGTTCTTTCTCTTTGTTGTATTATAATTGTGTTTCTTTAGTTTAAAGGGGTATTCGGTCTTTTCCTTAAACTTTCCTTCCCACCTCTTTGTGTGTTGCTGCTCTTGGTGACGACTTTTCACTCTCTTTTTTTGTTGCAATTTAATTAACATTTCTTAAGTATTAACCCTCATACAATTTAATTATTGATCGTTAGATCGTGGAAATTCCTATCTTATATAAATATCTTGCACAAGATTAATAATAACTAACCCTCAGTTGATTAACTGAAACTTCTTTCTAGTTAAAATCCTTAAGTTTTTTTGAGTAAGTAAAAATAATTGTATATATGAAAATGTTTACAAGAGATAGACATGCATGTAAATCCCTATCATTTTAGTCATACAAAAATCCCTAAGATTGTGTTAATTTGTGAATTTCATTTTTAGGTTTAACTATAATCCAAGAGATTTATGTTGATCTATCTCTAGATTTGCATGTAACTCTTTCCAATTATGGTAGATCTATTTATATAAAAGGATTTCTCAATCTCAATTATATAAAATCAAATATTGAACTATTATCCCGAATATATTAATTCAAGAATAAGATCATATAATTAAATTGCAATGAATCAATAAATAAAATTAAATTAGAAAAATGATCAAAGCATAATATCCATCCCAACTTAGGGCTCATCACATTTAGGCACTAAACAAACTTAGTTTATTAACATAGACCACAAAAGTTTAGAACAATAAAAAAGAAAAGAATTGATAAGATACATATATATCCCATTTTCTCTAATGTAATCCCCTTGAAACTTTAATGAAAGGTTGCTCTCTATCAAATTTTAGAAGATACCTTCGTGTTTTTGTCATCCTAAATTCATAATTGAGTTTCCAACTCTAACTTTTGTCTCTAATTCCAACTGTAATTGCTTCCCTTTCATCTCTTCTTAAAAATTGGCTTATATAGTACAAAATTAGAGTTTCTAGAATATACATGGTCAATCAAATAGTCATGTGAGTTACTACACATTTCAAAAATATCTTAAAATAATTTACACATTTCTGTTGAGTTACAAGGGTATGGAATATGACCATATATGTGACTTACATTGGTGTATATCTTCACATGGGCAAAAACAATATCTTCAAAACTTTACACATTCACAGTCACTTGTACGAGCATGTTACTCACATGGGCGTGTATCTCCAAAATAGCTCCAATGCTTTTGTTTTCTGCCCTAGTTTCACCTGAATTCTTCTTCTTTTGATCCATGAAAGTAATTAAGACCTAAAAACATACTAGAAACAAAATAAGTACCAAAAAATAAAAAACTCTCAAATAAAAAGAAAATTACACTTAATATGGGAATAAAAACATAGTTCACTAAATGTTTATCAGTGTCCATACTTCCCAAAGCACCATACCTACTATAACTCCTTTTACCAACCGTCAGCTAAACTAGAAAGCGTAATTGGTGAATGCTCTTGCATCCCTATAATATAGCCTACCTTCAAACTTGGATGGTTGCAACATTGTTGCACATGAACTTGAGGTGCTAAAGGAGGGAGTAAAGAGATAATGTGTGCTTAATTGTTTATACATTCACTTCTTAACACTTAATGATTATTGTTGTGAAATGCTTAAGATACACATTTTAGTTCATATTTGGTTTTAGGTACAATTTCGAAGCATAAGAGATAAAATGAGTTAAAAGCACCTTCCTTGACCCAACGTTTTGATGTTCAAAGTCAATTGCTCTTAAGAAACAAGAAGGAGATGGATTAGGGTGAGGATTGGACAAGAAATTACAAGAAGCACAACATTTCAGCAAGAACTAGAAGATACACGGTCATGCATATACTTATACGGCCTTGTAAACATTCAAAAGACATTTTTGGACTTACACAGTTAGATACACGGTCAAGTATCAAATAATGTATCTTAATGAGATTCACCTTTTCTTAATTTATACGAGTTGATACACAACCGTGTATCTCCCCAAAACCTTAACTTTTAATATAAAATGGTATTTGAGTGTTTAAACATGATGGATTGGTTTTAGGAGAAAATAAGGGGCAGATCATGCACTCTTTGGAGACTTATGGAGGGCAAGGCTTTCTCATTCTAGTTCAGAGGTGAAATTGAAGCCCAAGACATGGTTTGGGCATCTCTCCAATGTGTATTGTGTTCTTTCTCTTTTATAGATTGTTTATGTTATCCTATGTTTATTCAATTAGGTGTTGTGTAATAATGATCTTAATGCTCTATTAGATTGTTTTTGGGAAAACCCATTGCTAAAATCTTGAATACAATATGTAATAGTTTTGTTTGGATTCATTTGTAGCAACTAATGGTATCGAATCATTAGGGATAACGTAACCTTGGTTAAATGAATCAGGCTTATGTGGTTGCTACCTTGATTAACCTATTTTCCTAACTCATAATACGACTGTCCTATAAAATCTAAAAAGCTTGTTCTAGGTTATTCGATAGCTAGGTTTACTTAAAGAGCTTTTTTTTAACTAAACATGACCTAAGAGAAAATCAGGGTTAACAGAGATTATTGTTAACCTACAATCAATAGTTGCTAGGAGAGGTATGAGAATAACAAGACAATAAAGTATGCTTATTCGTGCATAGGTCGAGATTGCGCTGAGGACTGAATTCCAAATCAATTCATCACTTTTTTCACTTTTTAATTGTTTTCTTTAATTTGCATTCATTAGTTTAATTTCACTTTATTTTTTTATTTGAAACCAAACAACCCCCTTCCCCAACTTAAACACCAATTCTTTTCATTCTGAAAGCTTTATATACACTCTCTGCGGGATTGAACTAGACTTATCACTAGTTATAGTTTTAAGTTTAGTCATTTTGTGTAATGTTACGTCGCACTACCAAAAGATGTATAACAATATTATTTGGTTTTTTCCTTTCTAAATGTCCACTTTACCAATTATCAATAGTTGGGCTCTTAAGTAATGGAAAGGGAGAGACTTGAGCAAAATTTGCTTTCAAAGGAAAATCTCATTCTTTTTAAGTTCTCCTCTAATTATGGTGTAAAGAATGTTTTGGAAGCAGGTCCTTGGCACCCCAAAACTATCCCATTCATAGCAATAGAAACTTAGTAAAAGCTTAAGTAAGATAATGTCTCCATATAGATTAATATCCATAATTTTTCTCTATAGTATGGTTCAATAAAATGATTGAGTCTTGTAGTTAGTTTCATTAGTAAACCCTTATGTACGGATGAAACAATAATATTAAGAAAAATAATAAGTATGCCAGATTATATGTGTGTTAAGATGGAGAATGATTTTCTTTGATACCATTCCTATTATTATTGTTGGATCCCGTTTCCGGAATCCAACTCTTAACAAAATACCATCATAATTGAGTGTGGTTCCTTGCAATCTCTTCTTGCTCTGATATCAAAC
>JANITX010000210.1:33956930-33974174 GCA_027564395.1 Erythroxylum ulei | reverse complement strand
AAGCCTTTCAAAAATTTGTCTTTCTAGAGAGAGAGAATTCTGCCTAGTGACCTGTACCAAAATAGTAGAAATTTTCCATCTTCTTCAAGAACATTTTGGTTGCTTTAGCTGCAAAGGCCAAATTGGACTTCAACTCAAAAATATAATTTGTGTAAACAACATCATTTCTTATTGATAGTTGCAGTGATTTCAAATTCTTGCTTATTGGAGAGTGACCCGAAGGCAATGTTGTCTTCTCTAGATTTTTAACAATTTGGGATACAAAGCCTTCATTCCCTACTACAATAAAGACTTCTTCCTTCAAGATTGGAGGTTTAACAACCTTTTTTTCTAGTCCTTATACATAGCATCATAGTCTTACCAGGTGTGCCAAAATTTTTATCACTTTTATAATCGACCTATAATTTAAGTGTGTTAAGGAGGAATTCTCCTAAAATTGCATTTGACTTCTAATCAACAATATAAGTCGGTTTTGGAAAAATTAGAGAATACAATTCTAATTTAGCAAATTGCTAAGGGGTGTTAGAATGTAAAAGTTTAGTCAAAAAGATAATTTTAATTAAGTAAAGGATGGGTATAAAGTGCTAAGAAAACTTAAGACAATGATCTTTTTTTTAGTTTGAGTTGTGTCTTTCCTATTCTTGTTCTATAGTGTGCTTATACACCCCTCCCAACTTCATCCACCTCAAATAGTTTCCCCATAACTACTTAATCTCCAACTATCTTCCAATTATGGTCATGTCCTTATTAACCGCCTACCATTGTTTAAACATGTTTTCAATAATCTTGACTATCAAGTCTTGTACTTCTTTACTAATTCCCATGCCAAGAAGTTTTTTTTTTAATAAAAGGTAATTCATTGAATGAAATAAATGAAAATATATATTGGCACAAAAGCCAACAAAGTTAATCCAAATCAAACACTCTTAGGCAAGACTATACGAGGCATAGAACAAACAAAGTATCAATTTAGCTTAGAATGACAACAAATCAGTTCAAAAGACATTCCAATCCATGAGGATGTTGTTGTTGAAATGCTTATCTTTGCATAGATGTAAGTGTATTCTAATACTGTTGAAAATTAAACATATATTTTTTAGTAATTCTTATATTTCTTTCCTTTCATTAATAAATTAGTATAACTATAGAAAATATGAATTTTTTATGTTATGTGGAGTCAAATATTTATATTTACTATTATACTTTTACATCATACTATTATCAAATGATTATGGGTAATTATATAATTTTATTAATTACATATTGTCAAAAGATAATTGATATTGATTCAGTTCTTTATAATTTTTCAATAAAGACAACAATAAAAGAGTTAATAATTTTTTTTTAAGGAAGTTAAAATTTATCAAGCATACATGCTGCTGAATATATGAAAAGGTAAGAACTTTTAAATTACAAAAAAGGTACTTATTATATATTATTATATAATCACTAATATAATATATTAATAGAAGGATCTAAGGAAGGAAAGATTAACAGGTTGATTTGAAGAATTTTGACTCCAAGTTTAGATATGCTTTTAGTAGATGATAACTTCTTTTCTCTTTAATGGAATGAACGAAGAAGCTTATCACAAGAAGTCCATCTTGAAGCTAACATGAGGATGAATCTGGTCACATCATTAATTTTCGGAAGTTACACATTCTTTCTATATGTCATCCATCCTTGGTGTATTTAAGAACCTTTAAGATGGGAAATACCTTGACATTTCTTCTTTTTATAATCGTACTTGGTAGTCCTCCGAAGGCGCTGAAGTTTTAACCCAGCGAGAGTCTTTTTACAATGCTTGATTTCCTCTCTTTCCACCACCTTATATTGAAGATGGACACCCAATTAATTGTCAATACAATTAATAATGCTCAAGAAAATAATTAAAATTTTGATTTTACCATCTGATAAAATTATTTTAAATTAAAAATAGAAAAGCGTCCGATTTAATTATAGTCTAACTTTTAAGCTCTGCAGTTAAAAGCATAATTTAAATCTTAATTTTTACAATATAATATAACTAACTTTAATAAAACGTTCAAATTTAATCCTAAAATTTTGACAAAATTAATTATCCGTCAAGTAAATATTATGTAAATCATGAAACTCATTGTTATACATTTCAAACAATAAATTCTACTTACCTTATTTTATTAGAGCCTTTTTTATTTAAAAAATAAAAAATAATATTACATCAATATTAATATAACATTTAATTAATGAGAAATTAATCCTAAAATCATCTTCAAATGGTTGAAATTCAATTTAAATGTTTCAAAACATTAAGAAGTTAAGATTCCAAATGTACTTTTTACTATCCTTTTACATTTTCGAAATTACTACCTCCTAATTCCCATAATTCAGCCTGATATCAATGGAATTAAAAAAGACAAAATGGTTAAGCAGCCAAGGAGACGTTAATTCATAAACAACTTCAAAAGTTATCACAAATTATGATAATGCAATCCCAACTCGCAGAGATTTTTAGAATAAAAACCGGGGACTGGAATGATTGAGTTGCCCAAACTACAGAATATGGCTACTTGTAACTTCAAACTCCACGCCGGATCTTAGGAGCCAGCAGTCAATAACACTACTCGGAAAAGAATTTCATTCCCACAACATTTTCGGAGAGTATAGAACTCAACAAACTGCAGTTACATCCCTCGATAAAAATCCACAGGCTCATTCATAGAAAGCAGCATAAATAATTAGTATCGCCTCCTGGGACTCCTTGAGCGATGTGTTCGTCCTGATCTGAAAATATTCAGGAGAAAAACCTAAGTGCTTTCCAACTAAACCCGTCTAACCAACCTTGTCATTAGCCTAAATTTGTACCATGTGGTATACACTACATCGCCATCTGGCATGCCTAAATATACTAAAATCTCTAAAGCTAGATTCTCATAAGGAAAAGAACGGAAGATTAACTAACGTCTTACTATTGAAACTTAAACCCCGGCAGCTTGAGACTTCTTTGCTATGTCATTAACAAACCTATCATCTAGACCAATACCTGATAATCCAAAAGTAGAAGTGCATTATGTCAGCAACAAAATATATTGTGCATAGAACAAACCTCATATTCTTTCTTTTGAATGGTCCAGTGCTGGGACCATTGCTGAAGGCCCAATCGACATTGATAATCTGTGTGAGAAGTTCAGATTCATTCATTGCAGCTATCGCATTTTTTGCTTCGTCGAACTTCTCATACTCTATTAATGCATACCCCTAGAAATTCAATGGTTCATCGTTTCAAAACTTTTCAATGAAGCGCAAAGGGTAGCAAAAACAGATATGCATCCCTTATCAATAAAACGAAAAATACTAATCTTCCAAGACAGTAATTTACTGTTTCTAGAACAGCAATGCTAACATGTAATTCACTAAACTATAGAGCAGTAACAGCGATACATAAGGAAAGTAATTGGGGTATGAGTATACAGCTGCTTTCAGTGTCAAATTTTATATTGATATAGCAATGGTTAATAGAGATTCAGTGACATTGAAATACCAAATACATTACCAGACTCTCCTGAGTTTTCCACTTCCAACTTTAAGTTCATTAAGAAGCCATCATTAAAATTTTTAAAAGAAAAAACACTTGCAACATATTACCCAATAACACAACGCCTAGCCTAACTCTGCAGAAAGTCCAACTCTTCCTGTATGAGAACAAACTGTTACCTTAACAAAACCGGTGCGCCGATCAAGATTTAGATGCAAATTTTTTATCTCTCCAAACTCACCAAAAGCATTCTGCAAATCATCCTCTTGTGCCTCCTCATGCACTCCAGTCACCAAAATTATCCATCCCTCAATGGCTGCAGGATGTTGGTAATAAGTAACAATAAGATTAACTAGAGGGACAAAATCTAGAAAAGGAAAGGCCCTTTACTGTATTATACAGCTATCGCTTGTTCGAAGGTAAATGTTAGAAACTCTGTCTCGTTAACAAATAAAGGTCAGCAACAACAAAATTCCCATTTTCCATCAAAACATCACAAGTATCCCATTAAGGTTCAGGATTCAAAGCAGAACTGGTAGATGACAGATTGACATAATCAGGAGTTGATATCATAACAGTAAACTAGTTAAGTAAGACTTGGGCAAAACCAAGGCTATCGATTCTCCTTGAACTTATTCAGAAACTTCTCTCAACCTGTAAAACCCAACATGGATGTAGTTTTACGACTACTAAATGTGAATAAAACTTCCGATCGGCAACGCACACAAAAATACCAAGTTTTCACCAAAGATACAACTACACTAAATCATTTATCGGCAAAATTTAATTATTATATCCGTACACACATGAATCTGTTAGGAAATTCCTTGACATTCCCAGTATAAACTTCAAAGTGTTTGTGGTTCATTAACTCTTGAGATAAAAAATGTGGTAAATCCCATTGAAAACGAAAAACATGCAAAAATAACCCGAATACATGTATCAGCTTCTATCTAGGGTTTTTATAAAAACCGCCAAATTGATCGAAAAGGATAATGGAAAAGTAAACAGATACTAACATCGTTGAGGGCCGGGCCCACCGTCGGAGCCGAGAGAATCGAAATCGCGAGCCGCAAGGCGGGTCTGGCGGTCGGCGTCGGCCTCCTCGCGAAAGCCACGGCCTTTAGTCTTCTTAGGAGCGGAGGAGAAGGAGGATGCTCCGCCGGTGATGGCGGACTTGAGCTTGGGAAGATGGGCGGCGCGAGGGGAGGCATCGATGTCGTCATCCATTAAATCGTCATCTTCGGGCTCGAAGTCCACTGCCTCAGCGTCGGCGTTGGCCATAATGTTGTTATTCTGGTTTCAATTCAAGGGATTTTGAGGGTGTGGGTTGGGGAAACGAGAGACTGGCTTTTCGATGGGCAGTGGTCGAATGTACAATCGCATTTAGTAAAAACTTTTATTTATTTATATTAACACAATTTCCTTTATTTTATTTCTAAAGTTTTGTCTAAAATCCTTCTTTCTTTCGCTTCAACTTATTTACAAGGTAAAAAACAAATTATGCTTTTGTATCGTTGATTTAATGTAAGTGATTCATTTGCTATCTTCTTCTTCTTTTTTTAATAATAATAGGAAAGAAAACAGATTACATAATAAGGCGAGAGAAACGAGTTTCTAACCTATCTTCTAAAAGAATAATATGGCACCCAATAAGTGTAGTATCTAAAAAAAAGATTCCTAAGTCAAAATGCTCTGCATAGTTGGTTAGCCAGTTAATATATTTGTTACTCTCGCGATAAATATGTCGAGGGATGACCATCCAATTCTGAGTAAACAGTTCGTTAATGCCTTGAACGATAGGATTGGAGAGCATAGTCTGTCTTGTTGAGAAAGAAAGAAGGTTGATCGCCGCCATTGAGTTTACTTCCAATTCGATCCGACGATAATCGATGTTACACACAAGCATGAGCCCTGTAAAGACACCCCAAAGTTCGGTAGACACTGGGCAGCACCAGTCGAGATTCTGGATGAAATCTCCAAGTCAATTGTCTGTACTATCTCGTAGAATGCCTTCTGCTGTGGCTGAGGATGAGAAAGGTTTGCATGCGTCGTCCGTGTTTAATTTGACCCACCCTAGTTGAGGTTTACAACATCCTACAGGTTGTTCGTTGCGAGGGCGATGTCCCGTATCGGCTATGCTTTGCCAATCAACAGACTTCTGAATCTGATCTGCAAAAGACAAAAGAAGAGAAATAGGTAAGGACAAACAAGTAAACCGATCATCAAAGAGAGTCATATTTTGCCAAATCTAGAAGAGCCAACACATAGCTCCAAAAAGGATCGACCAATCCTATCTAAAAACGTGTCGGTGGTGTTGGAGGTTTGTTATAAGCTACTGTCGAGTTGCCAAAGTCAAAAACTCATCGTTAACTAAGTGAGGGGAGAAGGATGTTCACACTTGTCGGACTTTGATGTAGTCTCGCACAGTATATAGCGCGGATTCTTCAAGTTTACAGTGATAGCAAGATTCATTCGTAATGAGGTGCCTTCAAATAAGATGTTGATTAGTGAGTAGCCGATCGTATGAGAGGAATCATACGATCCAATTTCATCGTCATTGTAGAGGTTGTCAAGGGAAAGTCACATCAAAGTTAATTTAGGCAAGCCGGCGTGAATACAAGGTAACTATTTCCGTTTCCGTGTACTTAATGAATGGATAGATGAGAGTACGCACAAAACGTGGATTATGCACAAAATGTGGATGGATGAGAGTAGAACAGAATGGCACACGAAAAAAAGAAAAACTATCCCATGCCCCACGCCAACTTGCCTAATTTTTTAATTCACTGCCCGATTAAATGTCTCCATCTTATTTGGATTAAATGCAAATCCACCTGCAGCAATTACAGTTCATTGGACAGTTAACCCCCTCCGCCTCATTGACTCCACGACTTCTTTCTAAAATGAGGCAGCATAATCACCTCCCTTTGCAAAAGATCTTAAATTGGACCAAAATATACCACAATTCATGGTTTCCTGGACCCTTCATCCCACAGAGAATTTAACCCTAGGTAGTTCTGAGTCTCATTCCAATGGCCACTGTAAGGTTCCTCCCTGGAGCTGCTTTTATTTTCGATAAATCCAACACAAAATTGAGCATATTTCTAATTGTTTTGACATGATTCGAATCACCTCAAAATAAAATGCATCGAACCTGGAGACAACTCGCAGCAGAGTCGGCAGAAAATAGCCTAAAAGAACAATGGCTACATTAAACCCAACCAGTGCTCTCTAATGACTAAAAAGCAAATCTTCCGGGAGAGAATTTAAGACCTTTAAAATGACTAAAAAGCAAAATAACAGTAAGATCATAATCACCAGTAAAATCAGGATGGACTTAAAGCAAAATTAAGTAAGAATCGTTTCTAAAATCTTTTACCAAAGGCCTAGACTTCCATACTTCCCATGAAAGATCTGTCTCAAAGTAATCCCCGCCTAAGCAACAAGGACTATTAAACTCATCCACTGCTTGGAAACCAAATTCATGAACATCTCCAATTGTTAACTCAATCAAATCTTTACCTTCCAGACCATGAGCCACAATTCCCACCATACATGAATCTCCAGACGACTCTCCTGCTGGAGCTAACCACCATGAAAGAAGTTTGGCTCCAATTCAGTTGACATCCACTTCACTTATTGGCTCCAATTCAGTTTACATCCACTTCACTTGAAATATTCGAAATAGAGACATTGATGGTGTTCACTTGAAATATTCAGCCCATATGAGAACATTTGGTAGCCTACACCATCTACACCGTATGTAACTCACAATAAGAACTTAATGGGAGACTTCCAGTTATTATTACAACAATAAGTTAGAAGCAACTGAGCACCTGGTGGACTAGGAGCAGCCGAGGGCCTTAAGAATGTCAGAGGTCGAAGTAGGCTTGGAAGCTGGATTACAAATTTATTTTCAATTATGCTATACTAACGACATATTTATTTCCACTTATGCTATAGTAACTGAAAAACAGAAGCAGAGACAATGTAGGGTATTTCGAGGGAATAATATTATTCACTTTGCAAGGTATCTACAGTGTGCTATTTATACTACTCTGTCTAAAAGGCTATTGGTTGAGACTCCTAGAATCAAGGAAAAAAATACTAACCACTTACTGACATGTGCAAATGCTAGCTGTACATTACAGAATGAAGAGGAGAAAAAGAAGACAAAGTAGGAAAAGGACAAAAGGAGAAAAAGACAAGACAATAAACTTGTAGCTGGGCCACTCTTCTTCACGGTCCAACCCATTACTCTTGGGTTCTTTATCAGTTGTGAACGGGTCAGAGACTTCGACTGACACAACGCTAACTTACTACCTACCGGAGACCAAGGAGAATCAAATTTTTGTTATACCCCTTCCAGAGCTAGCGAAACAAGGAAGTGCCAACTTCAGGCTAGCGCTGATTGGATTCTTCATAGGTAAGAGACCAGACTTCCCAGTTGTTCAACGAGCTTTGAATAAATCTTGGACTGAGTTTGGATTGAAGGAAATTCTGATTACTAGTTTCCATAATTTTCTGTTTAAGTTTGAATCTAAAGTAGGAGTCATATTTGTTCTGAAAAAGGGCCCTTGGCACATCCAAGGTAAACCCTTATTTATGAAGAAATGGAGTTTGAATGGGAGAGAACAGGAGGTAGTGAGGAGAGCTCCAGTGTGGGCAAAATTTTTTTAATATTTTTGTTGAGTACTGAACCATCGAAGGGTTGGATCGAATTGTGAGTGTGGTTGGAAACCCACTCCTAATGGATTCACCAACTGCTAGGATGGCACGGATTGTTTATGCTAGGATGTGTGTTGAGATGGACATACAAAATCATTGGCCTACATCATTCCAACTAGCTACGTATACTGAGGATGGTGAGAGAACCTTTAAAGAAGTTAGAATAGAGTATGAATGGCAACCTGAGTTGAGTACACAAAAAAAAGAATAGGCACCGATAGGGAGAGTTTTTAAAAATGGAGAATACCATGAATTGGGAGACGATAAAGAGGTGCAAACAGTTAACCAAGAGCCGCAAGGAAGGGAATTAACATCTACAGGCAAACCCACCCAAAAGGAAAAGGAGACATTTGAACCTGAAACACAATGCAAAGGATTAGGACCATTGTTGATGGAACACATTGTGGGAATGAACCAATTGATGGACTAGTTGTCTAATGCTACTAGAAGTCCAAATACACATTGTAAGGCAAAGTCAGACCAAGAAGTTCCAACAGGAAACCTTGAGGATCCGCAGGTTGATGTCATATGTCAAGTAAGTACAATCCTTCTCTCTCCTAACTCTGAATTGACTCCTGATAGTCCTGGTAAAGAAGGGAGGGGGTCGAGGGGGAATTTACTTTGAAAAAAGGGAGGAAACCTATGAAAAAGCAAAAGTAGGTGTTGCTTTTAGATTTGGAATAATGGATTTAGTCTTTTGGAATATTAGGGGGCTTAATATCCCCAAAAATAATTAGTTGTACATGCTTGGTTTAAGAGACTGCCTATGAATTTTGTGTGTTTGTTAGAATCTAGGATTAGGTCCCCCTTTTATTTGAATAATGTATGCTCCTATCTGCTCCCTAGATGGCCTTTTTTTAAAGCAATATAGAATGTGCCTCTAATGCCAGAATAGTGTTAGCATGGGATCCGAATAGCTACCATTGTCAAATCCTGAGTTCTACCGATCAGTTAGTGCATGTAGAGTTAACTCCGAGAAAAAATTCCCTTCCTTTCCTAGTGACTTGTGTATATGGGTCCAACTACCTAAACCACAAAAAGTCCCTTTGGACTGACTTGTCAAATCTTAGACTCTCCATGTCCACCATGCCTTGGATAATTGCAGGTGACTTTAATGCTATTCTACACCCGCACGAGGCAGATCCTATTAGTCACTCAGCTCTCCAAAGTATGAGTGACTTTAGGCATTGGGTTGATGGTAATGCATTGTATGATCTCAACTCCAATGGTCCTTCTTTCACTTGGAACAACAAACATAGTGGGGATTGTTATATTGCCAGGAAGTTAGACAAAAATCTCATTAATTCAGCTTGGAGCTCAAATTTCCCATTATCCGAACATTTCAGATCATTCTCTAATAGAGGTCAAATTTGGTAGCTCCATTCAGAAAAGAGCATCTCCTTTTAGGCTCTCCAACTTCCTTTCCTCTTAACCAAATTTTCTTCAATTAGTGGAGGAAGCTTGGTCCTCTCAAATTCAAGGGTCTCTTATGTTTTGTGTAGTGTCCAAACGTAAGATTGTTAAAAAAGCCCTCAAAGCTCTTAATTCAGGACATATTGGAGATGTTAATGAGAGAGTCAAGAATTGTCAAGATCTTGATGTCATTCAAGATCAATTGAGGCACTTACCTAAGTCGAATGAGTTACTTGCTAAAGAATCAAAGGCCATCAATGACCTAATTAGAGCCTTAGATGATTAAGAGTCTTTCTTTAAGCATGCATCCAGGATTAAGTGGTTAAAGGAAGGGGATAGGAACACCAGGTTTTTCCATAACTCACTAATAGCCAACAAAAATTGAAATACTATCAATTCTCTAGAAGTGGGTAATGGGAGAAGGATAGTAGGCCATGAAGAGATACAAGAACAGTTTGTTGAATTCTTTCAAAGCTCTATTGGTAGTAGGAAATCCATTCATTCTTTAAAAGACTTTGTGGATAAACTTTTTCCTCAAGCCTTATCTAAAAACCTTTGTAACTCCCTTATAGCTGAAGTTTCAGCTCAAGAGATTAGAGAGGTGTTCAACTCTTTCAACCCTAATAAGGCTCCTGGCTCGGATGGATTTAATGGTTTTTTCTTCAAACAAACATGGCACATTATTGGGGGGGGGATATTAGTAGGGTCGTCCAAGATTTTTGTTTTTAGTATGGAAAACTTTTCAAAGAGCTTAATTCCACCTTTATCAATCTAATTCCTAAAAAAACTCACTCATCCACAGTGGTAGATTATAGGCGTATCTCTTATTGTAACATGCTATACAAGGTGATAGCTAGATCATTGCAAATAGGATTAGAGAAATTCTCCCTCACATTATTAATCCTAACCAAGGTGCTTTCATTAAGGATCGGAGAATTGGTGATAACATCTTGTTAGCCCAAGAAATTTTCAAAAACTACCACCTTTCTAATAATCAGAAGAGATGTGCCTTTAAAAATGGCCTCCAAAAAGCTTATGATTCCATTCATTGGGATTTCCTCATTAATTCTTTAGAAGGTGTAGGCCTTTCTCCTAAGTTCATAGCTTGGATCCAAGAGTGCATTTCTTCCCCTTCGTACTCCATTTTGATCAATGGATCACCTTCTAATTTCTTCAAAGGTAAATCTGGGATGAGACAAGGAGATCTTTATCCCCTTTCCTCTTTATTATTTGTATGGAAGTTTTTTCTAGGATCATGAATGATTGTATAGTTAGAAATCCTTCCTTCAAATACCACTGGAGATGCAAACTCTTAACTCACCGATCTCTTGTTCGCGGATGACCTACTGTTGTTCTGTCATGCTAATATCGGTTCAGTTCAAATATTGCTCAATTGTCTAAACTCCTCTAGATTTTCAGGAATGGATATGAATCATTCCAAAAGTCAATTTTTCCTTTCTCATGACATGGATCACTTGACTAACCAAATGGAACAAATGTCTGGCCTTAGGAAAGGATCCATCCCTATAAAATATCTAAGAATTCCCCTCATTACAGGTAGGTTATTGAGGAGAAAGTGTTTACCCTTATTGGATAAGATTGATGTGAGAGTTAATAAATGGACCCACAAAAACCTTTCTTATGCGAGTCGATTATAGTTGGTGAGTTATGTTCTTTCTTCTTTCCAAGTGTATTGGGCTTCTCACTTTGTTCTTCCTTTATCTGTCCTTAAGGAACTAGAAGCTAAACTCAGGAATTTTCTATGGGCTGGGAGGGTAGATAATCACTCTTAATCCAAAGTTAAATGGAGTGACCTTACTAGACCAAAAAAGGAAGGGGGTTAGGGATTAAGCACTTGCCAAGCTGGAACCTTGTTTTGTTAGGAAAGAGGATTTGGTACTTGTTCTATGATAGAGAAGCTATGTGAGTTAAATGGGTGCATATGATCATTTTGAGACAAAATTTTTTTAGAGTACGCAACTTACCAATAATAGTTCCTAGAGTTGGAGAAAAATCTTAAGTGTGAGGGTACAATAGGGAATCAATTCAGATTTAGGATAGGTAATGGACAAACTACACTTTTATGGCAGGATTCTTGGCATCCGAGGAGAATCCTAAGGAACTTCTTATCACCTAGAAAGATAAATGGGCGGCTTTCATATGACAAAAAAAGTTTATGATATTATCAGGAATAATGTATGAAGGTGGCAGGATTTTCCTATGGAGCTCATTACTGATTTTGAACACATTCAATACCAACCGATTAGTTCTCCGGATTATTTGGAATGGTTACCAGCCCTTCAAAAACTTACACCAATGGCTCAGCTTATAGCCTCTTAAGACCCTCAACCTAACAAGTAGATTGGTACAATCTAGTTTTGTTCAAAAATAGCAACCCAAGATGTTCATTCATTCTTTGGTTAGCAGTCCTAAAAAAACTTCAAACAAGGGATAAATTTCACTTTCTATATACTCCTAACCATTGTTCCCTTTGTATTTCGGACATGGAATCCAATGAACATTTGTTTTTTAATTGCCCTTTCTCAAATTCTGGATGGGAACATTGCTTCAACCACTTCCAAATCCTCATTCCCTACTCATCAAGCCTTCCATCTATCCTAACTTGGTTTCACCAAACACCTTCACAGAATTGCAACTTCCCTATTTTATTATCCATGACTGTATACAACATTTGGTCCGAAAGAAACTCAAGAACATTCAAGGATGTAGCTATGGAGGTGGAGAGCTTACAAGCCAGGATAATCTTCCAAGTTCTGGAGCATCTCAACCTAAATACATTGAGAGGTAATTAGATCTATTATACACTAACATTGTAATGCAAATTGTTGTTCTGATGGGGTGCCAAACTCATTACAACACCTTTTCCTCACGGAAGGACACATATTAAAGGGCACAACAGACTATCCAAATGCAACTCAGGTAACCTGGAGCTTTGATAGGCAATGGTTTTGCACATGAATCATTGCCTATGGAAGCTCCTGCTGAACTAACTGAGATTAAGAAGACAAATTAGCAGTTTTTAGATGATTACTTGATCTTTTACTTGAATGGATTGCGGGTTTGGTTCTTGTATGTATATGCATATGTTGACATGTTGCGGCATTGTTATGCTTATTTCTGATTGTGCACAAATGTTAGAAGGCTACTGGTTTCAAGTGTAATGTAGGACTTAGGAGAAGAGGTTGATGGTAAGGTCGTAGGTTTGCTCTCCATTATGTATTTTGAGTGTTAAGAGAATACTTACAGTATCTTTTGTGTTGTACATAACTCTTATTTCTTTATAAAGTTACTAATTTATGAAAAAAAATCAAATTATTACTTATAGTATAATCTGTAAAAAAGAATTCTGATTCTGTTTTTACTTATATATAAAGGCTCGTAAGCTTTTCACAAAATGTAATGAAAAACAACCACATTCTTTCAGACTGTGTTTACTTTATCAAAGACCAAAGGCAATAAATAAAGAAGCTATATATGTAGTCGAATGTCATAGGTTCTAGCGGTAACTGCAAAGACTGAAGAAGTTCACGACTTTAATGCCCTCTTCTTTTATATACACTTGAACTGTCCTTGACTCCTTGTGGTTGTAAGTGCAGGCAATAAGCTACGTCCTTTTTTTTTTTTTGGCTTTCTTATTTCTGTTGGCTTGTACGAGGTCAAGATGTAATTTACAATGTAATTAAGTGAGACATAGTTTCAATTTGGTGACCACTCAATTTATGCAGTTGGACCACTATAACATGGAGTTTAATATTATTCAATATGCATTATTTCATTTAAAAGAAACATTAATTTTGGATATAAAACATCTACTATTATGTCAAGTAAATTGCAACAAATTGAAGAAAAGTTAGCTCGTGCATTACTTCTACATATGCAATTGAAGACAAGTTGCTTATGCATTACTTCTACATATGCAGAATAATGTCTCAGAAACATTCTTATTTCCTTGAAGCCACTGCTCGTTACCAGATTCTGCATATCCAGTTTCTATCAAGTCCAGTAGCTCTCTGGAGATGTACATTTTATCTTCTCTCTTTCTTTTTAATCAATCTGGCTTTAATACCATAGTTGAAGCACATAGTAGACGAAGAAATGTCTTGGGAACGAAAGAGAGAGACTTTCTAAGGAAGAACACAATCTTCTTTTTTTTTCATTATTAATTACACAACTAGCCTTTTAAAGGCTGGCGCGAACATCCTTGATGAAATTCAGCCAAGTACTCGTAACCTATTCATATGACATTACTTTCATCTAGATAAAACTAAATTATACAACAATAAGTAGAGAAAGTGAAGCTAATCCCGCCAATTACGTTTATTCAATGTTGGAAGTCGTTTTCGATAGGATCATTTGGAAATGTATTTAATAAGACCTGGAATGAGGGTGATCAAGAAGTAATCTTCCCAATCAATGCACTTGTAGTCGAAGTAGAACACATCGGTCTCCTCACCGTTTTGTCTAGCAGCCACCCGCAATTTCTCGGTGTTCACGTCATCAAATCTGAAGCAAAAGGAGTCTTATAACGAAAGTATATCACTTATAAGATTACCAACACCTAAGTGTGATCGATACTTACATTCCTTGGAAGAACGTGTGTGGCCTGTAAAGTTCAACCAAGCGCATCACAAATTTGACCTTTCGGTTCATGTCACTGTATGTGCCTTCGAAATGATGGCACAAGGCGGTATTTGCAAGTCGTAATGTCTGTTTTGAGAATTACAAGCATTTAATCAGATTTCAAGTGTTATTCATCAAGTACAAAGGTCAACTATTCCCTAAAACGAACAAACAAACCTTTAGAAGTAGCACGTAGCGAATTGCCATGTATCTTCGAAAGCTAGTCATAGCACGTAGCGAATTGCCATGTATCTTTTTACCCAAAAAAAAAAAAGCCATGTATCTCCGAAAGCTAGTCATACTGCCTATAACTTTCAACTTTCCGACCTTTACAGGGTTGCATCCTTACCAATCCAGGGTTTATTCGTGAAGTAAAGGAACCCTATATCTTTAAGATCAGAGTAGTTGAGAGGATTTCTTAAAGAAGATCCAACTTGGTAAATTGCATAGGATGGTTGATTAGCATGAGCAGCCATGGCCGCAATCATTGCATTCACCACCATATCAGCTCGTATCTGAGTTCAAATATGTCCCATTTTCTCAATTTGATTTCCTAAAAAAAATATTGTAGTTCACATTATACAATTTTAACGTAATTGGCTTATCTCACCAAGTCCATGATTGATTTAACATCACCGATAAATGATGTTAGCCTTCCTTTTCCATAGCCGATGGCCATACTATCAATTGTTCTGCAAATTTGGCAGAGGAAATTAATTTGATAACAGTAACTTATCTCGCCAATTTCAGTAACAAAGAAAATAAATGTTATTCACCAGACAATGTAACAGAAACTGTCTTCAGGCTTTTATCATAAGGAAATTGTTGAACATTTGTACCTTAGACCTTCAACCCAGCCAGGAAATGGTTCTTTGTAAGTATTAGTGACAATGGTGGGCCGTATGATGACACTGGCATGTCTTCCTTCAAAAGCCCCACAAGCATCTCTGCCATTGCCTTCGTAAATGCACGTGTTTGGTGGGCCGTATGATGACCACTGGCATGTCTTCCTTCAAATGCCCCACAAGCATCTCTGCCATTGCCCGTAAATGCATGTGTTTGGCCATCCGTAGACCTTCGCCCTACATATACACATGTTAATATCATCCAAACTAACTAGTGTAATTATTTATTTTTCTTCATTTATCAATATTGATTAATAGTGAGTGTACATGTATGCTTTTGGATGTAATTTGTTCAAGAAATACTAATTTAACCTACTCATTTTAAATACGAGTAAAATGAAAAAAAAAACAAATTATGCTCTATTATTTGTATATTTAAATTTAAAAATAACTTTACAACTAAATTTTAAATCAAAAACTTTTAAATTGATAAGTATATAAAAATAAACTCTTTAAGTTGCACCACTTGTAATATTTATCTACTAAATCCATTTTGTTATATAAAAATAAACTCCAAGTGGTTATTTGTGAAGTTCTAGTTACATTTTCTTTCTTCTGATATAGGTAAGTTGGCGAATTTCTCAATTTATGAATTTGATTAACTTTCATTATAGTTAGAAATGTAGTATTATAATAAGTGAAAGTCTGTATAATTTTTTGTTTTGAAATAGAGGAAATTGCAGTCGTTATCTTTTAGATGCGTATTAAGTAAACTTTCGGACTGACACAATAACCTACAATCATGTCAATTGGATATTCTGTACTAAGCGACCCTTGTACGACAGACTCGATCGAAAAAATATAGGTAGAAGATTCGAATACAGGACCTTTTAGCTTCAAACTATCGCTCTACTGACTCGACCACTCCTAAGATGTTATACTTTGTGTGATATTTATAACTAATGCTAAAATGTCGAAAGGTTATACCAGTGGATACATGTAAAAAGCTCTTTAACTTCACACATTTCTTGGCAAAGCACAGCACATGCTTTGCTCCCAATGTGTTGATGCCAAGTGCAACATCATTCCTGTAAGTACTTAGGGGGCGTTTGATTTAAGGGTTTGGGAATGAAGGAATAGAATGATAGTAAAAAATAGTGTTTGTTTTGGAATTTTCAATTCCAAGGGAATGGATTTATTCCCTTAAATTTAGGAATCCACTAAACCCCTCAAAAAGGTGAGTATCAAGTTTTCATTCCAATTTGGGAATCACAAACCATCGAACTGCCGTCTTCTCATCTTCCCTGCTCTCTTCTCTGATCAAGTTTCCTCGCTGTCTCTAGGTATCTGCTCTATTATCACATTAAAAAGACGTTCCAATCAGTTTATAATTGATTTCCAGTAGGATTTTTCCATAGAAAGCTATTTTCTTGGTATCATCAGGCATTGGGTCTCGAGGACGTGAACTTGACGTGACGTGAACCATGTGCGGCGAGCTTGTTAAAAAACGTTGACAATTACCCAATTACAAATATATTTACGCATCATTGCATCTACCTTTGCATCTACTTTTGTATAATTTCCGCTGAATAGTCGATACAAAAGAAGATCAGAGACATCTTGGGAATTGAGGTGCGTAATGTTTATTATGATTACTTTTATTATGTAATGTTTTAGAGTTTTCTTATAGATGATATTTGTTGAGTTGTAACAATTGATTAGTCTTGGCTGAGATGTGGACTCAGAGATTTGGATTCTACCATCGAATTATACACTTGTTGGATAGCAATTTATACACTTGTTGCTTTATGTCCCATCGAATTATACACTTGTTGGATAGCAATTTTTATACACTTGAATAGCAATTTATACACTTGTTGCTTTATGTCTCATCAAATTATACACTTGTTGGATAGCAATTTATACACTTGAACAGCAATTTATACACTTGTTGCTTTATGTCCCAGTCACATATTTCATAATTTAATGACATTAGAATCTAACATTAGCTACCTTTAATTTTAATGTAGAACATTATGGCACGTACCCCTATCATAAGTAGACGACGCAAATTAATTCGAAATGCTCGGATTATGGCAA
>JANITX010000210.1:33935010-33951986 GCA_027564395.1 Erythroxylum ulei | reverse complement strand
CATGGTTCTCTATCAAAACTACTCGCTAAAGTATTATGCAACCTACATTTATCAACATCTCCACACTTAAACTTTTGTTTGTCCTCAAGCAAACACAAAACACACCTAACAATAAAACACACATATGCAACAATGGTACAATGGTGTTGAACTTCACAAAACAAATTTAACTATAAACATGATCCTTCAAGTTGTTCTAACTTATTAATATGAAAATTTTGTGTCTAAGTACTTCAAACTAAATATACATACTAATCAAGATTTAATGTCACATTCATTCACTCCTATCACTTACAGACACACATTGATAATTATTGGTCAATCAAAATTGTAACTAACCTTAAATGGCTTTTCATAACAAATCAAGATATTATAAGATTAGTAAGATTTATTAAACACAATTTTTGTTAATTTTATTAATATAAACCTAGCCTTTTGACATGAAGGCAAACATTTGTGATAAATGCCTCCCAATTACTCAACCAGGCCATGTTTTCATTAAGCGGTTTGGTTAGAATGTCATTATAGCCTTTTGACGCGAAGGCAAACATTTGTGATAAATGTCCCCTGGTTACTCAGCTATATCACATTTTCAACTGGATACTAGCTCTATTCATAAATTGATTTGTTTCAAAAAGGGCCAACATAATAGTTATTGATTTAAGATTTACACAACACATTTTTTTCTTGCCTACCTTATTTCTTAAGCTAATCATTTTCATGAAAAGATACTAACGATAGTACTTATTCAATTGGCCTAAAATTATAAATGAATGTGGTAAATTCCTAGAGTGAATGAACTAAATTGCATCCTAATTAACATGCATATCTAACAAAAGCAACCTAGAACAGTAATTTCTCAAGCTATTAAAGTTTAGCAACCTAAAAGACTATGTTCAAAGTTAAATCGATTCCGTGAAGTCCTAGTCATTGACACATTCACACGAATTACATCATGCAATCCTCAACAAAACTAACATATAATATGCAAAATTCACATTCAAAATAAAAACGTATAATGCACATAATGCAACCCACCAAAAACTTGTTCAGGCAAGTTTTAATCTATTTAAAACCATTGATATATTGCAAACACACAGGTCGTGGATGTAGTATGTGAGGTGTCGATCCTTTGAGGAGTTGTTCAACTAATCTAATTCTAAGGCCTAAATAATTATTAAAATGAAAATAAAAACTGCACAGAAAAGTAAACACGTGAAGATAATTGACAGAAAGTTAATTAGTAAAATTAACACAAAATAAATTGAATATTGAGCACTAGCAAATTCACTATGGGGAATCACACAAGAAAAATTACCAAATTATGAGAAAGCGATTTATCCTATGATCAATGCTAACCTAATCAGTTTTTTGTTAATGTGGTGTCGATTCTAGATTTTCGAAGAGTGGATTACTCTCTCACGAGTTATAATCACTAAGCCCTAATTAAGTCAAGTACTGAAAATGTCAGCTCTCGATTAACAATCAGCCCGCAACCTAATCATTTTTTAAGCCTTCTAATAAACAATCGGGTCTCACATGAGATCTCTTTTCGTATAATTAATGATTTGATTATTTGCATACTCTATTGCGTCATTTAACTCTCATTAACCAACCCAATCATTTTGCCTTTGGTTCACTCTCTTGATTTATTACTGAAGTATAAAGTTATAACAAATAATCACAACACCCAAATGAATTAACACAAAAAACTATATTAACATTGAATCAAGCTTAAATCCTTAAAGAAAAGATAGAGCATCATCATCAATCCCAAATCCATCAACAACATCATATCCATCTTACATATTCAAAGAAGAAAAATGACAAAGATGAAAAGAAAATGTCATTTAGACGGGATTGGGATGGCTTGGGAAAGCAACAGCAGCAAAAGCCCACTCCCCTCTCTTCTTCTTCTTTCTTCTTAAATTTTTCCCAAAGTGGCAGAAATTGGAGCTCCCTTTTAGGTCTTCATTTTTTCTTTATATATCTTTCCATTTAAGGCAAACATTAAGGTTTACCCGTGCCCAAAAGTTTGAAATATTCCAAGAAAAAGTTGCATTTTAGAAGTCGGTCGGCGTCTGCTATTGTGCAAGCCACGATCCTAGCACTCAACTTTTGCTCTCTATCATGATCGTGGTATATGGGGTCACGATTGTGGCAAGCCACTAGTCTTCTATCACGCTTGTGGTCCTAGGACTTGCTTAGAGGTTTCCTCTGAATTCTCTCCGTTCTTCAATATTTGATCTGAAACACTAACAAAAACATCAAGGCACCTCAACGCACAAAATTTAAACTTAATAGCATGCTCTAATCCATAAAACACTCAAAACACAAATATCTAACTAAATAACACAATCCTAACCTAAACATGAACTAATCATTCAATTTAAAAATTAAACACATACTAAACTATCCATTAAAGTATTATGCAACCTACAAATATCAAATAGTTTTTTTGTCATTTCTTCTAACAGATCATGTGCTACCTTAATCATTTTCCTTATTAAAAGCCCACCAAATATTGGATCTATGGTGTCTCATATGGGTGGATTCACTCCATTATAGAATGTTTGCAAAAGGAACTCCTTTGGCAAGTTAGTTATTATATAAATAGCTCCTTTGTAATTCTTTGAATCGCTCCTATGCTTCATATAAAAACACTCCTTCACTTTGTTGGAAATTTGTGATTTCCTTTATGATTCTAGTGGTATTTGTTAAGGGGAAATATTTAGCCAAAAAGCTTGTACCAACTGCTCTCATATTGTGACATTCTCTGGGTTAAAAGAGTTCAACTATACCTTGGCTCGATCTTCAAGTGTAAAAGGAAAAAGTGTCATCTTGGCCGCATCTTTCGATAACCCATTGTATCTTAAAGTGTCACAAATCTCTAGAAAGTTGGCTAGATGAGAATGTGCATAAAATTGAACATTGATTTGTAGCATACTCAGTAGTGATGGTTTGATTTCAAAAGTATTGGTTTATGTTGGTAGTCTTATTATCCCATGTTGATTTGCATTACCCTGGCCTTATGAAGTCTATAAGGGTTCTTTACTACTCTCCTTGATTTTGTTCCTCTTTAATTGTTCTTTCTATCAGTTCTTGGCATCTTGACATAAAATAATGAAAGTGCTTAAAGGACATTGCCTTAATCACTAAATTGTTCACAACATTTGATGAAGAAGAACTTGTAAAAATGAGAGGACTTTAAAGGTGATTAGATAGTGATGTTAATTTGACATATAATGAACTTATTGATAGCTTTGAAATTATATTCAAAAAAAGAAAAATATCTTCCAAAATTAAAAAGGCTCAAAAGAATCTAGATGCATGCATAAGTGAAAGTGAAAAGATATTAAGTGAATTTTATAGCATCAAGGCATCTAAGAGTGCGACCATTACTGATAATCATAGTGTAGATGGAATGAGAACAAAACATTGAAAAAGGAGGTTTATCCCCTAAAGGACTAATTTTATAAGTTTACAAAGGGGAGTGAGAAATTTGAAAACATATTAGGAGACCAAAAGAGTTCAAATAATAAGCATGAAATTAGATATAGTTATGAGAATGTTTCCATCACCAAAACTACGTTTTCTAAATGAAAGTATTTGTACAATAAAGAAATATTGCCTAAAATGACAAACAAACATAGAGCATCCATATTTAAGTATACATATAAAACATATGCACATGCCACATCCACTAGATCTCATCCTAAGCTCAGATCTCTTGTTTTCGTGTATGGTTCAAAATCTAGGCCTATAACTAAAAAATATTAAAGAAAAAAATAATCATTCTATACAAAAACACATAACAACCCTTAATCTTACTCATTTATCTTGGCCCTTATACTAAGCATAATGTCATGAAACATGTTGACACTCCTCATAAGCATCAATATAATCAAAGAAGCATGTCTCATACATATAATTATGCTAGTTCTCTTCACTACCTATGAAACCATTTAAATCTTTTATCTAAATCAGAGATCCCTATCACTCATATACTTATAAAAGAATAACGAATTTATTCATGAACCACAATCACAAAGTTCATTATCATAGCACCATCCTATATTACTTATATAATATGGTACACTTTTATGGTAATTATGGGAATAGTGACAAATTTTGTTTCATGAAACATGTTTAACGAGTAAACCCTTATGGAAATGAATTAAAAAGAAGGAAACTACAAATTAATCACGTAAGCTCATTTGGGTACCTAAAATAAATTAATTGGGTTATTTTATAAGTCTATAAGAAAAGGAGGAAAAAATTGGTATACGGTCAGTGTATGCTTAAGGAACGTGTGATATATGCTAAATAGACTTTACTTTTAACATGATTTTTTGTTATGTTTTAGGGTATTTTGGGTATTTTATATGACTTGGTACTCAAAATGAGTTATATTTTGTTATAGGTCTTATTCTAGCTTCTTTATGCAAAAGGATTGAGCTTGGAGAATAATTCAGTCGATTTTGATAAAGTTTAAAAGATCTAAAGAAAGGATTGGAACTCGATAGCAACACAATACAAAGTTTCCAGTCTTGTTTAACCATATCCCATTCCATTTCTTAAGGATACCTTTCATCTTAGGAACACAACACCTACTTGTCACTGTGTTTAGGCCATATTATAAGAAGAGTAATTTTGTTTCTTTAAGCATAACCAACATACCCCCATATTTAGCCTATGTTCGCAAACATGGTGGTAAAATAGTCTTTTGTTCAACCATATGTTGATGATAGTTAATTATGTAAAATTTCTAAAATGGAAGATAACGTAACAAAATGCCTACGCAATCCTATATTAGGCCTATATTGTGCATAAATTTTAAGGTTTAATTTATTAAAAGAAGAGGTCGTTAAAATAAAGAGAGTTTTTTTGACAAATTATTTTTTGAGCAAAGAAAGTAAATTAGGAGCCAACCAAATATCTAGAGATTAAAGGGAAAGACAATCTTAGAAGAGGAATAAGAGTTTCAACATGATTCAACATGAATTTAAAGATTCATGATATGTTTCCTTTATCTATTATTCTTCCTTGTTTTTAAGTTGTTCTTTCTTGATTATTAATAAAGTAATTGGGATATAGATTTATGTGGCATAAGCTATATGATGTGACGTTTAAATTAATATTTTGGTTTAATGAACTTATTTTTATTGAGAATTGTTAATGTTCGTACATTGGTTTTAATTAAAGAAACAAAAGTTGAAGATTAAACATTTAGATTCATACATTGATATTGAGATATAATTTGTATGTTTAGATCACAACATAAATTGTGAGGCTTAAATGGATTACTTGAGAGAGAGAATTGCATGATTCTCTTAGGTTAGGATAAACCTATCACAATAATTTATGAATTAGATTAATGCATTCTTGGTTTGTCTTAATTAGAAAGATGTTTAAATTAATTAGACCTAATAATAGGGAATATATTGTTTGAGAGAGAGTATAATTTGTAACTTAAGAGTCCTTACTAGTCTAAAGAACTAGATTTATTCATTAAATCAGGAAGTCAAAATATAGTATAGTACTAGGGAATATCTTGCCTAAATCTAATTTAGGTATAAATTGTTTTATAATTGATCATTATTTTAGTTTGGTGTTTTATAATTGTTCATTCATATTATTTCAATAGTATAACAAATCTAGCTTAGAGTAATTCCTACTAAATATCCAAATTTGCATCTCTCAATATTCTTAGAGTATTATGATATCCTAAAGCTTAATAATGTATTACCAAATGCCATCAAGTTAAGGTTATTCTCTTTCGTACTAAGGGGTAAGGCAAAAACATGGTTGAAAAATTGCCAACAAGATCGATCTCTAGTTGGGATCAACTATCCTAAACATTTCTTGCTACGTATTTCCCCTTTATGAAAACTACTCAGATCACAAATGAAATCACAAATTTTAATTAAAGGTAAGGTAAATTATTTTATGAAGCTTAAGAGAGGTACAAGGAACTATTAAGATCATGCCTAAATCATAGGCTTAAGAAGTGGTTCACTATTCAAACCTTTTGTAATGAGATGACATACAATACCAAGATTTTAGTTGATGTTACTACCAGTGGTGCTATTATGAATAAGAATATAGATAAAGAATACAACTTGATCGAGGATATAGGTTTAAATCATTTTTAATGGTTACATAAAGGAGTCATTCCTAAGAAGGCTTCAAATGAGTATGATATTGATGCTTTGAATCTTCATGCTGCTAAGGTTAATGTTTTATCGAAAAAAATTATCATATTACTATAAATTATTTGGGAGAATCTATTATTTAATTTGATATTTATGGATCATTAGGATATGTAGCTGTTGATTATCTTTTAGGGAATTACTTTTTCCATTATTCATTAGTTGAAAATGTTGACTATGTCAATAATCCCAACCTAAAAAATAATCCTTTTTCTAACACATGCAATTTTGGTTTGAGAATTTAGCACAACATTTTATGGGTGCAAATATAACCAAATTCTTCAAAACAATGTTAGGCAACTGACTAGTTTTCAATTAAGGACCTTTAACCCCCTCCTTAAAAGTCTAATTTAAAGTCTTTAATTGAGAATCTTCTAGTAGACCAATCAAAGCAAAATGAGGGGTTCATTGAAGCTATTAGGTAGCTTACTTCTAAGGTCAACACCTTAGAAACTCATAATAAGAAGCTAGAAGCCTAAATTGTCCAACTCTATTGCTAGACCACCTAGTCAACTTCTTAGCCAACATGAGAACCCCAAAGAGCATTCGCAAGGCTATGACATTGAGCATTAGTAATCTATTAGAGAATCTGAGAGAGGTTGAGAATGAGAAATACAAAGAGGATGAGATACCCGGTGAGAAAAGCGAAACCAAAGAGGAGAAGATTAGGAACCTAAATATGATTCCCTTATATTATACAATCCACCCATGTCCTTTTAAATATTAGATAAGGTTAAACTTGATAAACAATTTGCGAATTTTTTTGAAGTTCTTCAAAATATATATATTAATATCCGCATATTTTTAAAAAAGTTCCCTTAAATGATAATTTTAAAAAGGAGGTATGATATAATAAAAAGAAATTTGAGGATTATGAAATTGTAACTTTATTTGAGGAGTGTTGTAAGATCCCTTTTGTTCCTTTAATTGAGTAGCCACAAAAAACTAAAGATGTTGGAACATGAAACTACATTGTTGGACAGATTGTGTTTTATTTGGCTACATGGACATTATGTTGATGTTACAATGTTGCATGGATGACGTCGGTTGCATGGTGAACATTATATGTGTTCTAACATAAATGCATGAAGTGCATAGACAACTATATGTAAATGCAAGTAATAATGTGCATGTCTTACACGTATCATGCCTAATGTCCCCTTATTATTGGATAATAGTTATGAAAACTACCTTGTAACTGTCCAAATCAGTTTAATGTCGATATTTATGTAAACTATTAATGTTGGATATTTATTACTATAATGTAAATCTTCCAAAAGTATGGTGTGCATTGCTACTTCAAAAATTCTGTAAGACAATCCCCTTTTTTATCCGTTGTCGTTGGTTCCTTTTCTCTTATGTGTTTCATATATTTTTGCTCCATAAAACAGCCTGTTATATCATATTGTCTCTATTTCTTATGAGAGGGAAATATTTTGCTTCATTTAATCACCATTTATAGCATTGTTGATGTTACTTAATGAGGGAGTAACGTCTGCTCGATCAAGTGTGCAGATTTGATCGCAATTACTGGGTATTAATTCTTGAGTTTACTAACCTCAAAATCAACCTTGTAATAAGTCCTAGTAGTTTTTCTGTTCAATATATTATTAGTGATATGAACTTAATTATGATTTGTTTAATGCAGGGGAAAGTGTAATTATTATTCTATTTGTAAGAAGCTTAAGATATGTGGTTTAGCGTCCACAACTATTTCCTTATAATTGGATGAGCATTACTCGTCAATAAGTTTTTTATTCACACTGATTTTATTATCTTAGAGATAGAGGAAGATACTCAAATTCCCATCATGCTTAGAAAGCCCTTTCCTAACTGTAGATGGTGTTCTTATTTATGTGAAAAATGGAAAGATTTCCCTCAGTGTTGTTAATGAGAGAAGGGAGTTCAATTTACCTAATGCTATTAAATATCCTTCTCTTAACGATTCATATTATTGTAATGATATGATTAATCCATCTATGAGGGAGGATTTTGCTATTTATAATTCAAACAACCTATTTCAAGAGTGTTTGGTGAATGATGACTCTCCAAGCGAGGAGAGTAAACCTATTTGAAGAGTGTTTGGTGAATGATGACTCTCCAAGCGAGGAGAGTAAAGAGAAAGCTTTATAGGTAGAACTTAAAAGAGTTCAATATTGAGATTAGAGATAAGAAGGGAGTAGAAAATGTGGCTCCTGACCACTTATCATATCTTAAAGGAGGGGAATTACAGTAAAGTGATGACATCAATGAATGATTCCTTGATGAAACCATGATGTAGCTAAATTGCCTTATGGTACCATGGTATGCTGATATAGCAAATTACATCGTGGATGGTATCCTTGCCCTTGATTTTTCTTATTAACAATTGAAAAGGTTCTTGTATGAGTGTACTAATTACTTATGAGATGAACCAATACTTTATAAAATATGTGATGACGGATTAGTTAGAAAATGTGTTTCGGAGGAAGAAATGCTAGACATACGAACACATTGTCATGAATCTACCTATGTAGGACATTATGGAGTGAACAAGATGGTGACACAAGTATTAGAATGTAGTTTCTATTGGTCGAACTTGTTTAAGATGCTCGTGGACATTGTCGCACAATATGACAAATGCAAATAAGTGGGAACATCTCTATAAGAGATGAAATGCCATCGTCTAACATTCTAGAAGTTGAAGTGTTCAATTTGTGAGGACTAGACTTGATGGGGCCTTTCCCATCCTTTATGAGCAATACTTATATCTTAGTTAAAGTGGATTACGTATCACAATGGACTAAAGCAATGGAAACTCCAACTAATGATGGAAAAGTGATGTTGAAGTTCGTCAAGAGGTTGCTCAATAGTTTGGAGTGCCACAAGCCATAATTAGTGATGGAGGAGCAATTTTTTGTAATAAATATTTCAATGCTCTTCTTAAGAGATATGGAGTCCACCATAATATTGCCACCTCGTACCATCTGCAAATAAGTGGGCAAGTGGAGGTTATCAACTGTGAGCTGAAAAGAATATTGTAGAAGATGGTCAACAGTTCAAGGAAAGATTAGGCGTTAAAGGTAGATGATGCTCTGTAGGCTTATCAAACTGCCTTTAAGACTCCAATTGGTACGACCCCATTTCGACTTGTTTATGGAAAGGCATTTCACCCACCTGTGGAGTTGGAGCATAGGGCATATTGGGCAACAAAAGCCTTGAATTTTAATTGGAAGTAAGCAGGTGAGAAGAGGCATCTATAGTTGAACGAGCTAGACAAACTTTGACTAAATGCTTATAATAATGCCAAGTTGTATAAGGAAAAATTTAAGAATTGGCATGATTCTCATATAAAAAAAGGAGTTCAAGGTAGGAGATGTGGTGTTATTATTTAACTAATGATTGAAATTGCTCTAAGAAAACTTAAGTCACGATAAAGTTGGCCTTTCAAGTTACCCCACGTATTCAAGCTTGGAACTTCAGAGTTAGAGAGCAATAAAAAGGAAACCTCCAAGGTGAATGGAAAAAGATGTAAGTAATATCTCGGAGGAGTCTTTTCATAAGAAATGGAAGTAATTTCTTTCCTTTCACTTCATTAAACAAAATTTGAATGAAGAATGGTTAAACTAATGACCAAAAATTAGCATGTTATGTTAGGTACTTTTGTAAATTTGTTTATGTAGGTTTCTATTTTCTTGTTTTTTGAGTGATTTTGATGGCTGAATATCATATTTGCAAAGTTTTTGAGGGTTAAGGAACAAGTTTCGGGGGATACATAAGGAAAATAGAGCAAAACGTGGTAAAATGGAGTGTTCAAACCATACCAAGATTGTGGCACCATGCACGATTGTGCATGGCAAGAAGGAAGCCTCTCTATCACGATCATGGCTGGAGTCACGGCAGATGAGGATGTAGCTCCCTCTTATGACCCACATAAAAAAACCCTAATTTGCTCTTTTTTTTAAACCCTAACCCTTTAAATACTGGTTTTCTCTTCTTCCACCTCTCATTTTCTCTTCTTCCACTTCTCATTTTCTCTTCTTCCACTTCTCATTTTCTCTCTCTAAACTAGCAGCCACCTCTATAGCTCTCTACTTTCTCTCAAATCTCTCTTCACTTTCACTTGGTTTTCAATCTTTTCTTGCATCTTTCATCTAGATTATCATTATTTCTACATAAATCTAGTGATTCCCACATAAAATCACATCTTTTAAATGGGTTTTGCAAGATTTTCTCTACACTTTCTTTCTCCCACATTTTTAGGTTTTTTTGCTATGTTTTTTGGATGTTTTTATAGGTTCTATTCTCCATCATGGTTCAAAGAATTAAGCAAATTGCAAACTGCTCAAATTTGAAAGGAAAAATCAAAGGTGTCAGGAAGTAGTGCATGTGACTTAGCCAAGGATTTTGGAGCTCCTTTTCTAATCTTCACATTAGAAGGTAAAAAATTCCAAAATCTTCATTCAAGAATTATTATGGAACCATGTTATTTTGATTTTTTAATATTAAAAAATCTAGATTTGAAAGGAAAAGTTGAGACTTTAAGTGATAGAATTCAATGGGACAAATTTACACCATCGGATTATTCTTTGTATGAAGAATTGGCCCTTGAATTTTACACTACTTTACTTTATGAGTTACAAAAGTTAGATAATTTTTGGTTTCAGTTGCGTGAAAACCTTATAATGTAGATTATGATGTTATGGAGGAAATATGTGGTTTTCCAAAATTAAAAATTATTGAAAAACATGAAAACTTTCATGCTACTAAATATTGGGAAAAAAATTAATGGGATTGTATGAGTTTAATTTAAAAAATGCACTTAATAATGTTATTCAGAATCCTAAACATTTGTTACTACATAAATGTCAAACTAGTTTTGCAAAAACTCAAAGTAACAAGTGTTTTAGAAAAGATTTATTTATCCTTTGGTGCATGGAACATAAGGTTCAAGTTGGTATCTCAACCCACATTTTTCAAACAATAGTTACTTAGCTTAATAAGAAAAGTAGCTATCTAGGCATGGGTTTTCTTCTCATTGCGCTAGCTCATTTTTATGGTCTTCCTATTGATGAACTAAACCTTGAATTTCCTAAGTTTTTAAATCATACGCATTTGCAGTGAGTGGAGATCTTGGAGTTCCATGGAATGGAACTCTAAGATATTGGTAAGAAATCACAAGTTAAACACAGGACAAGTGATTTCTAGTTTAACACTACCACCACACCACTAATAAGTCTCTTTAAGCAAGGAAGAAGAGGAAGGCAAGGCAAAAATGCTTAACAAAATGGAAGAAAATAACAAGCATTTAGAGGGTCATTTGGACACTATAGAGGTGCAAGTGAAGGAGGTAGTACGCCATCAGCTTCAACAACGGTATTAAACGAAGAAAATACTTAAATATTTCCTTGCTCTTACTTTTTATTTATTGTTATTTCTCTTTATTTGTATTGTTTTTGTTTCCACATTGAGGATAATGTATTGTTCAAGTGTGGGGACATTTATGCATTAACTTGTCATATGTGTGTGGTGAATTTTGCATTTGCATTGTGTTAATTTTTTATTAGGTTGGCATTATATGAACATTCAGTTGCATGATGTGTGCATTGTGAGAATGTGTTAATGACATGAATTGAATGGAATTGGCTTACTTTAGACATGGTCATTTAAATTGTAAAGGCATAATAACTTGTGAATTTTATATTTTAAGTATTTTTAGGATGAATATGCATGTTAATTAGGATATGACACCTATTCTTGACACTTCATGAAACTTTTTTGGATGCATTAATAATTATACTCATTTAAATTGGTTAGCATCATTAGTACCCTTTCAGGAGAGTGAGTGACTAAAATGAAATAAGGTACGCTAAGAAATTAAATGAAAAAAAATGTTAAATAAAATTACTATTTTGCTGGCCCTTTTTAAGAAAATTGGGTTCACAATAGAGTTGGTGGCTAGTTAAGAGTTGTGATATAGTTGTGTAACTTGGGACATTCACGACAAAATGTTTGTCTTCGTGTCAAAAGGCTAAAATGACACTACATCCAAGCTAAATAAAAAAATTAATTTAGGTAAATAACTGCGGGATATTCATGACAAGGTGTTTTCATTCGTGTCAAAATACTAGTTGATTATTAAAAAAAGGTCCAAAAAAATGATGCTTGTAATAAAATTCATCGTACTAATCTTTTAAAAATAGAAATAATTTTCATGAAGGGTTAGTTGGTGATATTCTTCATTTTAATTGATCAAATATCCAAGCTCTTAAACATGAATGGAATAAGTTAATATGCTCTCACTTTTTAAGTGGTTGATGTTTTAGGTTAAGTTAATTTCATGAGATTTGATGTCATTGTATCATTATTGCATTGTTCCATGACTGTGTGTTATGTGTTTTTGTGTTTTGTTTGCTTTTGTTTTAGTTTTTTTTAGTACAAGCAAAGATTTAAGTGTGGGAATGTTGATAGGTATATATTATTGTATGTTTTTTAGGTGTTTAAGTGTGTTTTAAAGTATTTTCTTAGACGAATCATTTTTTAGGACTTAGAACTGTGTTCTTTTTAAGTGTTTTAATTGTTTGATTAGTTAGAGCAAGAATTTGATCTTAATTTTATGTTTCAAGGGGGTTTGATAGTGAGTGGAAATAAGAAATTAAAGAAAAGAGGAAGAACTTGGAGAAGGGAGGAAGCCACCATCATGTTCAATGCCACTATCATGTATGGCAAGAAGATGAAATCTCTAACACGATCATGGCTCCATGCATGATCATGACAGAGAAGATGGATAAGCAGGAGTCAAAATCGTGGGACCATGCAAAATCATGATAGGGTGTTTCCAACATGTAAGATTTTTGTATTCTTAAAGTTTTAGGGCTATTTTTGGAACCAAATTAAGTAGGGAAACCCTAGACACAACCTTATAAGCCTAAAGAAGTATTTGAGGAAAAGAAAAACACCAAAAAAGTGGACTGCACATCAAATTCCAAGAGACGAAAGGGGAGACATCAAGAGCACCTCCATATTTTCCAGATTTCCATATTAAGACAGCAAACTATTTTTCATTATTTTCTATTCATATATCTCATATTCTTGGATGTTGATTTGGATTACTAGGATGTTGAACATGATTATGGCTTTCCAAATCCATATTAGGGATTGTTTTTGATATATTTTGTTAAATTTTATTCTTGTTGAATTCAATAGATATATCAATGCTTTGTGATATTTGGTATGCTTATACTTAGTAATAAGTCGAGAGAGTGAATCAAGTTACTTGTGCTAAGGTGAACAATGAGAGTTAGTAGCTTAATAGACCTTCAAATATAAGATTAATAAATAATAGGATAGAGATATTAATTGTGAATTAATTATCCTTAGGATTGCTTCAAATCTAATTGAATAATTAAAAGTAGTTTTTAAATCACGAGGTTAAAATTTTAATACTATCAATTTCAATTGGGATTAGTTGATTAGATCTCGAGAGAGGGTAATCAAAACCCTAGGATATCTAGGATCAAGCATAATTGAATCAACAAGATAAAGGGAAGATAAAACAAGTATAAAATAATTCCTAAGTTTCCACCTTTGATTAATTATTGCTAGCTATCTTTATTAGAATGTTTCTTTTGATTAGTTATTTCATTTTTCGCAAATTTATTTTTAATTCAATCAATCTTTTAGTACCTTAGACAAGGTGCATTCAAGTTCTTAGGTGTCTAATTAATCCTTGTGGGAATGATACCTTTTATACTATGAGTTATAATCTGTATATTTACAGTATTGAAAGTTTTATCTCGATCCACCTTGACCCTGTGTCTGGAAATCTTATTTTGCAACACAATTCCTTCTTATACTGTGAATCAATAGTTTTCTCAATTAGATACCAAATTGGAATCTTTACATCATTGCAACACCTCCTTTAGATTAAGCAAACAAACATCAAAAGAAGACCTAAAATTGAAAAGTCATTCTTGAATAACTCAATCAATTTCTCCATCAGATCGTAGAAAATAGTCATTATAAAAGGTTGGAAAATGGCTAGATCGTTGCATAATCTAAAGGACACCCTACGATAAGCAAACATGTCATAAGGATATAAATATCATTTTGTCTCTATTTAATTGCATTGTTCTTTCAAGCTTCTCAAAATTATCTAATTGTTTTAATTGTGACTCCAGAAAAGTCATAAATTGCTTGAGCATCTCTTCTATAACATTGATCCATGATAGTGGTGAATATAGAAATTGAGATCTTTATTGGAACCCAAATGGTTCCAAAATACCTACTACAGATACTTGATCTTTTTATGAGGGATTTGGATTATTCCTCCACCTTAGAATGTTTGCACGGGAAAAAGGGTCATTCACTACTTACTGTCCTCTATAGACAACCATGTAATTAACCACTTTATAGTAATTTGAGGTTGGCTCCATAGGAAGGATTCCTATACATTCTACTAAATTTTTTATGACAATGATTTGTAAGAATAGTTGTTTTCACCTCACATAATATTTAGATGCTATGAATTATCTAAAAGCTTTAAAATAGGAGTATCAACAACTAGCAGAGGAATAGTTCTCTCCAACTCTTCTACAAAACTTTGCTGCAAATAATTTCAATTAACCTCTCTAAAAGAACAAAATAGTTAAGAGTTATGAAATCCTACATATAATCAACATCCAAAAGAGAAAAGAGAATAAAGGAAAACCCATATGGAGAAATAAAGGAAATGTAACTTAAAGTTGCAAAGTTGATCACAATAATCACAAAAGAAATTGTTAATTCTAGAACATGCATAAATACCTATTTAGTTAAAACTAAATATCTAAGGATAAATAATTACTTGATATGTGTAGAAATCTAACACATATCAAAGGTTAGTAACAATAGGTGTGCGAGACTATTCCCTAAAACCACATGAAAGAGCAAATCAAATTTAGAGAAGAGATTGGTCAATAACAAGTTCAGAAAAGATATAAAAGGAGAAATGAACCCAAAGATAGGATTGAGGAATAAAGAATGAAAGAACCTAGAGTCAAAAAAATAAATAAAACAAATAACTGCATTAATGGATGAATGTGAAAAAACAAAAAGAGAAATGAAAATGGAAGGAAAAAAACATTTTTTTGGATTTGAAAACCAATTTTCAACTAGGCACAAGTATAAATTTTCCTTTTTATAAAATTATTTTGGGTTATTTTATTTTGAAAACGAGAAACCAAAACAGGAACAAAATAAATTTTCTTTAATAGTTTGTTTCTTTCTTAAAAAAAACACAATAAGAAACATGAGAAAAGGGGAAACAAATAACCCTTATTTTTCCATACAAAATACCTTGATCAAATTACTTTTATCTATTTTTTAGATAATTAAAGAAATGTTGCTTTGGAATCATCTTGGTCAAGTATTGAAGGATCTTATAAGGCATAACAAGAAGAAAACTCATCCTTGGCTAAACCATGTGCTAGGGTCCCTCACTGGACAGAAATATATGGCTAGAAGAATAATCACAATCTGGCACACAATAGCATGCTAGGACATGTTTCACACTAGAATGTTAGTGAAGACATATCTCTTACACAGTTAGTTTAGAGCCCATATTGCATTACGAGAGATGCAGTGTATGAAATAACTTAGAATATAGGTATGTCAAAACCCGTGTTCCTCTCTTCAAAAAAACAATGCGATACATGACCTAGGACACGACTATATCCCATATTATGTTTGTAGAAATAAGCTTATAAATAGAGTTGCAAAAACCCTAATTAAACATATTTAGCTTAGATCATGTTTACCTTAGTTTAGTTGTATTTCTTTTCAATTTGTAATTATATTAGCAATCATTTAGAGAAAGTGAGTCCTTAAAACATATCTTTTAGCCATCTTCAACAAGATCAAAGATCAAAATCATTCCATTGAAGCAGGTTAATTCGGAAGATTAAGATCATCATCGGGAGAAAACTTTTTTTTAGAAAGTAAACGAGATAAAACTTTGCAATGAGTTATTCTTACTTTTTTTTGGCTATTCAAGAATGATTAGTGGCTAGATTTTTTATATCTAGTTTAGAAGGAGCCCTATTTTATTTTCGTAAGATCTGATTTTAGTTTTATAATAAAGAGGTGTATGTTAGTGAAATAAATTTGTTGATCTTAATGTTTCTCAAATATAAGTAAAAGCTTAAATCTAATTACAATATATATTTAGACATTGTCAAAAATACCTATTTGTGAATTTGACTTAGGCACTTATATTAAAGATTGAACGACTAGATACATACTTATGTGATGCTTCTAAGATTAAGATAACCTTTACTGAAGTTTCACAAAACTTAATGCATTATTAGATGTTATAATCAAATAGATGTACCAATTAATCAATCAAGGGATAGGTGGTTATACATTAAAAGATGATAGTTCATTAAACTAGGAGCCTTTGCTAGTCTAAACGATAGAATCTTTAAATAATTGAATCAAGGATACAAGATAATGTTAGGGGTATTCTATTCTAAATGTTTTACCATGTTGATTTCTTATCATTTTTCTGTTTCTAGTGGTTTTTCAATTTATTAAGTTTAACATAGTTTTTAGTCATAATTAACCAATTGCTTGACTAGATAATAGTAGGAGAGTTAAACATAATAGTTTGTACTATCCTTGTGGAATGACCTCTACCTATCCTTACACTATTGCAAACGATAAGTCTTCCTTAAGTATATATACTAAGGACGAGTTGGGATGGACGACCACGCAATCCATCCCAACCACCCATTTAATCCAACGGTG
>JANITX010000210.1:33856565-33875135 GCA_027564395.1 Erythroxylum ulei | reverse complement strand
CCAAAAGTTAAAGATGAAATTGGATTCAATTTGCATGAAAAGAAGAATCAATTGACTATAGATTCATATTTTAAGAACCCATAAAATTTAAAATAAAAATTATTTAAGTACTTTATTTTATGAATTATATATATAATTTTCATACTTATTTAATAAATTATTATTTTATATTTTCAGTAGGCCTCAAAGAATTTTTTAAAACTATTATCTTATACATTTAGCGAAGTTATTATTTTATCCCATTAGTCCAAGTCAAGACAAAAAAATTATTATTTAATTAAAATTATTAATTTATCGATTTACTGTAATATAGAAACCATAACTAGATCACAATAAAGCAGAAGAACATTAAAAGATTGGATTTTGAAAAAGCTCAACTCAACAATAATTGGACTTGGACCGGCGCTTTTAGTCTGTTGGGTCCATTTTTGTGCTTTACAAACTGCAGTTGCTTGCTATTCGCCACCAAACCTACTTAGCTGGAGCTCTCCCCTCACGGTTCTATTCTATGGCCACCCAAGGCAGTCCTAAATCCACAACCACCGCCGGAAACAAGAAGAGAAAGCAGCGCTATCTCCCGAACAATGTATCTATTCTTGCATCCAATGCCCTTTGCTTGTTTTTGTTGCTTTTGATTGACATGTTGCTTGTTATTCGTTTTGCAGAAACCAGTGAAGAAGAAAGGGTCATACCCTTTAAGACCAGGAGTTCAAGGATTCTTTATCACTTGTGATGGTGGAAGGGAGCGTCAGGCCTCTTTTGAAGCCATTAACGTTATTGACTCTGTCCGTATTTTCGTATTAACTTTCTCTTCTACTTCTACTGTTTTTTCTATCATTTATTATTGCTAGTTTGTCATTTGGGTATTTGTGTTCCTTGCCAAATTGAAATTCGTTTACTTTAGTTTCTTGCTCTATGGCACGAGTAGTGTAATAATTATTCCTGTACATCGATGGAGATAATTTTGAAAAGGGAAACAGTATGACGTTTTATTGGTTTTCATGACATATATCGGACAAGATTGAGATGAGGTAGGAAACTGGAAATTAATTTAGTTGGCAAAACTTTCGCTACGCATGAGAATGACAACGATATAGTTTACTCTAAGTTCTCCTTTACCATTGAGCTCTGATGAAGAAATCCATTATCAGCATCCTGTAGCCCAAAGACTGCATGGAATTGATTAATTTATTTAAACTGTAAATTAGACTACTAAATAACCTCTCTTTCTGATATATGGGAGGATACTGCTATATTCTTTTAATTTTTCTACAGTTTTATGAGGAGCTTGTAAGTAGTATGGGCACAAATGTGAAGATTTCTAAACCTTTAAACAAAAAGATTACATTCACCTATCCTGACGATGAAGAGGAAGAGGAGGAGGGGAAGGAAGGGCTGGCAGAAGAAGTAAATAGTGATGAGGAGGAAGAGAAGGGAGGGTCGAAATGTGAAAATAAACCAGATGGGGCAGAGAATGCATGCCCTGAAAAAAATACAGGAAAAATGACACAAGATGATGAAGAGCATGGTAAAAGTCATGGTAATCTACCAAATGAATCAGAACCACCAATAAAGAAACAATGCATCGATTATTCTGCTACAAAAAGTGGAACGCTTGACCAAGTGGAGGAGAAATCCATTGATAAGCTCATTGAAGAAGAACTCAGAGATCTGGGAGATAAGAACAAGGTAAATAATAATCACGAGACTGTAATAATGACACATAGAAAATAAAGGGAATTTGTATTAGTGATGTTGTGTTCTCCAGCTTATGCACCTTTCTTCTTGTGTTTTCTTGCCCGGTTCCTTATTTCTCTTGGTTGGTTCGATGATTTCGCCTTATTGTTGTCTTCAAACAGAGGCGCTTTATGAACATTGATTCAGGTTGTAATGGCGTTGTCTTTGTTCAAATGCGCAAGAGAGATGGTGACCCTTCCCCTAAAGACATTGTACAGTACATGATGACATCTGCTGCTTCAACAAGGAAACACATGTCGAGGTTCATGGTTTCTGAGTTTCTTTATTTGAAATTTGTGAAATTATGCCAATAATTGATGCTCTTCTTGTCACGTTTTGTAATGTTTTCTTTTGCTTCACTAATCAGTCATTCCTTGTTCCAAGATTGTAGACTTGTATTTGATACATGGTGTTTAAAACTGTGCTTGTTTAGGAGAAAGTGAGGATACATTCCTTTTTGGCACTGTAAAAGTTACTTTGTTGTGGCATGTAGGTTCATCTTAAGGGTTTTACCAGTTGAAATTTCATGCTATGCTTCTGATGAGGAAATTACAAGAGCAATTGCACCTATAGTGGAGAAGTATTTTCCTGTGGATGCCAGGGACTCACAGAAGGTACGGTACTGCTGTATTTATCTATTCTATCAGTATTGAGATCAAGCAAAGACATAGACATACCAACCATGCGACACCTAATAGACAGGAAAGCCATCGTCCAAATTAAATTCAGATTAAGAGGAAAATGTCCATACATATTTGCTTCAATAAAATTCTCTCTCTAAGTTCTGAAAATTGTGTTAGGACTGCAAACTAATGTTTTGTGCACTAGTGTTTGCTAGTTTTCAGTGTTGCATATGTTTAAATCAAACTTGAGATTAAAGGAAAGTTGGGCGATATAATTTTAGCAAAATCTGTCCGTTCCTAATGTTGCAGTTTGCAGTTCTATATGAGGCCCGTGCAAACACTGGTATTGACAGGATGAAAATCATAAATGCTGTTGCAAAATCTGTTCCTGCACCTCATAAAGTCGATCTTAACAATCCGGACAAAACGATTGTGGTTGAAATTGTCAAGGTAAGAAAAGAAAGTCCTTTATTCCTTTATTGTGCCACAGGGTATTAAGTTTGAAACTGAAAGTAAGCTACAATTGTCAGACTGTGTGTTTGGTCGGGGTTGTTGAGAAGTACAAGGAATTGGCCAAGTACAACCTGAGGCAACTCACTTCATCTAAACAACAGTAGCTGCTACCCTCTTTTTCTCCCGAATTTTGTTTGTTCTCTCGTTGCTCTATGTTCTGTAGAATGCCCATATCAACCGTTGGTTAAATTTTTCCGTCTTTTAGGCCCCCTTTTTACTATGGTATGATTTCTGTTTTATTAAAACCATTTTACATTCATCCAGATAGGTAAAACAGAGCGCTGTTGTATACGAACTCAAGCACACCAAGGTGAACGAAAGAAAAAAAATCAAAGAAAACTCATTCTCCTTCACTTGTTGTTCAATGAATGTAACCAAAAAACGTTCGGCACCCAAGACCATTGCTTCTTGTCTAAACTATGCACTTGAAGGCTTACACAATTTCAGCACCATCTTCCTGTATTCTGTAAATAGGGCAGATGCATAATGGTTCAGACGTTTTACATCGTGAAACAAAAAATTGTTTTAACTATATTGAAAAATGAAGTGCTTACCTTCTTGATTGCTCCAGAGTTGTGCTGCTTGAGTATTTAAAGGAGAGCTTATGTTTGGCTCTGAAACATCACAAAATAGCTGAACTAAACCTTGTATGGTAAATTGAGATGTTTATTTAATGTCAAACCCCAAAAAGTAGCATTTTACCTCCAAGCAAACTCTGGATAGACAGTAATATTGTTCTAACGTCATAGGCAGACGACCATTTGTCCTGTAAAAGACAGGAAAGTGATGTTGGAGACGCATTTGCTTAACAAAAAATGGCAAGCAACACAATTAAGGCATCTTCATAAAAATATCAACACAATTATTTACCTGAAGGACGTCCAAGCAAATGTTGCCATATACGTCAACATTTGGGTGGAAGCAGCTGGTTTCAAACTTCACCTTGGGAGCCTTGAAAGGATAGTCATTAGGGAAAGACAGAGATAGCTTGTATTCAGTGCCTTCGAAGACTGTGTCTTTGCTTCCAACAATTGTTCCTTTCCAGCAGAATATGTTATCCTCCTCAGGGAATGCAGATATCCCAGATTCTTCACTCATCTGCATATCCAAAATCAACAATCACCAAAAAGTCGCGATTCAATTCAATGTACGCAAGTTTTTAACTTTAGTTTGTGAATCCAAAATCAGATACTTGAAAAACAAAAAAGAACTTTATATAAATGAGAAAGAAAAAGCTGAGGATCCACTGTCCTCACCATTAATGCCATCAACTCTGATTGCAGCCTGTTCCACACAAAAAAATGAAACAGAAAAAAAAAAAAACAAAGTTAGACTAATATTAACATATATGATATATGAATGGGAGATCAATCTTTTTTTTGTTTTTGGTAATTAATGGGAGATCAATCTTGAAAGCCAATCAATTAGCTAATAAGGAGCCAACTTATGACACAGCTCATCATAAGATCAATCGAAACACCAACATGTAAGACGAGCAAAGAAACTGACAGAAATGCGGTAAATTGGTTAAGGGTGAAGATAATGAGCACCCTCAAAATAACAAAATCTGACGCTTCAAAAAAGCAAGAAATCTTGAGAAACAAAAACGAGGAAAGCATGCCATCAAAAATAAATTCCGCACACAATACAAGTCTGAAAAGCCGACATGACAAATTAGGCACTTTAAAAAGAAGCACTATGACCCAGATAAGCATAATCAGAAAGGAGGAAAAAAGAAGTTTTTGGAATAGGAAAATACCGTTTGAGCACAGATTGAGAGTCAACAGTTTTCGGCGGAGCCACGCTCTGCTTGGACGACGGCCCTCCAGTAGCGGACATTCCGGTGTTTGCTTGATATCCATTAACAGTTGCCATATTGCTTCGTTACCCTTTTTTCAGTTTCAGAAATAGAAAGGTGGTATACTGAAAGAGAAGTTCCCAAGAAAACTGAGGAGAAGAAGAGATAAAAGAGGGTGCAGAGTGCAGAGTTGTCCTTCTTTGTCTCTTCTTATTGGGTTTTTAGAGAGAAGGAGTGAGAGGGGGAGAGAGAGAGATGATAGTTTGGTTAATGACGGGGGTTAGTCGTTTTTATAAGAAAGGTGAACGTTTTCGAACGTTGCAAGTGACTCATATTGTCTGTTTTGCCATTTAGTCTCCAACGGCTAGTTTTATGCCTTGCGATTTTGAAATCAGGCCCATGGCAATTAAAGAATAAAGATAAGTAGAGTTTAAATGAGATGCATATTATAATGAGAAAGTGAACTAGCTTGTGAAGTTTAACATTATATATTGTACCAAAGCTTCGGTAAATACGATCATATACTTGCAATTTATCAAGTTTCAAAGCCTTTCTGTTTTCATTATCTACAACAACAATCACATCTAGTGTGAATCTTAATGATATGCAAAATTTGAGTCTATTTTCATTATCTCTCCTTAAATTAATTTAAGGAGATAATGTTATATTATTGATTCAATAAGAAAATTTTCATATTAAAACTTAAAATTTTCATTTACCAAATTCTATTTCAACAAATTGGAACAATTTCGACTTGAAACCTTATCAAGATGCATATGAACACTTGTCTTTTTGACCCTTCTCAATAAACAATCATTAATTCAAAGTTATTTTGTTAAGAGTACAATTTTTAATTTTTATGCATCATTAAAAAAAAAAAGGCTCAACTGCTTGATACTTTGAAAACATTTAGATCTTGCAAAAAAAAAAAGTTCTTATTGCAAACTCATAATTTTAATTAACCGGCGCTATAGAATCTTTTCCCGTTCAAAAATTTATTGAATATAAATCTAAAGCTATAAGAGAAAATATAATTCAATTATGTCAAAAAAATTTCTTTTTAACAATTTATCAAATATATATCTTATAATAATACTTGTATATTTCATTGCAACACTATTAATTATAACTTAAATGAACTTGGTCATTATGTTCAAAACATTTTTAGGGAGCCTTACAAAATTTTAAAATATTTAATTTTGTTTTTATGTTTTACTATTTTTCATAAAAAATTATAAGAAATATTTTCATAATATATTTTTCAAATTATATTTATGGCGAATCAGATTATTCTTAAAATATGTATACATTTTAAGGTTAAAACTCTAAGTATTAAACTCAGTGCAATCAAGTTATGTCATTTAATATAATATGTAGAGTATACATTTTTTATTAGTCCTTCTCCTTTATGGACTTTTTGAACATAACTAAATTTTGATATATTTAATATTCCAACCATCACCGTTCATGAATAAAAATAAAATGTTTAATCCTCATCTTCTAAAACCTAAAATTCATACAAGAAGTAGAATTTAATTAGTATTGGAAAGTGATCATTTATAATTGTATATACATGAACAACTTTTGAATGAAAAATATATGAATCTAACTTTTAAAGCAAAGTAATCTATCTAAAGACATTTGTACCTAATCAAATATTTTATATCTCTTGTTGCTCCACGTGAAAAGGTAGCCTGAAAAACTAATTTGAACATGCCATAATACTTTACAAATTGTCTAAAATTCTTCACTTTATTCTCATTTGAGCAATATCACCTCTTTTTAAAAAAAAAAAATCAGTAAAATATTACCAACAACAAAAGGTAAACAACTTTTGTACTTAATTTAGACACTCAAATTGCCATAAGAACTAATGAAATATCAATTAGTTCCATTCAAAATATTAACATTAAGATCATTCTTTTAAAAAAAATTCTTAAGTCAACCCTTTGTTATATAATATCCATAAAATAACATCTTAAAAATTAATCCTTTTATTTTTTCTAATTTCATATTATTCAATTTAGTTTTATAGAAAAACACAAGTTCAAGACTTTCTACAAATCTAACAAAGATTATGAATTATAACATAATTTTTAATTTTTAAGCAAGTCCAACATAATACTCACAACCATGGACATAGTTAGACTTCTATCTTGCTTTTTTGTTCTATAATTAGAAGAATTATGACTACTCACCTTATTGTCACCAATTTTTAGGATATCCTTCACCTTAAATTTGTGCTTTTTATTAGAAAATATAAATATTCACTAAAGCTAATTCATTTTTCTCTTTTCTTATAAAAATTAGTAGAAGAAATAGAAGTACTTCTACCAAAATTTCTCTTACTCATGATACATTTTATCCCTTTTATGAGTTATTATTAAGTTTTGTTGAAGATAAACATTGTCAATGTTTTAGTGTTAAACATTAAGGAGGGCCAAAACATCCTTGTTCGCTTAGTCTATTTAAAGCGCCTATTTATAACCTTACGTAAATAGTCTTTTACCATTCTTACTATATATTTTCAAGATAGTTTCTTCCTGTACCATACTCCCATTAGAAAATGAAACTTGTCCTATTATAAAAACATAATAAGTAATATCAATAAGACTTTTATCCTTTACAACTAACTCCAACAACCACTTAGAACTAAGTAGCTTACACCTACTTTCCAACTACTACCTCCCTTTTCTTCTAAAAATGCTACACAGTTTAATAAACAATGACATTTGATCATCTCCATAGTAGTATTAAAATCATGTAATAATCAATTAATCATAACCCCGAACCCTCGAAGAGAAGAAGAAAAACATATAATTTTTATGCTCATGCATTACTACACAAGAAGAAAAAGCATGCTTTATTGTCATGTGATCGTTGGTGATCTCCTATATTTCAAATTTACAAAGTTTTACCTTCTACATCCAAATTAAGAGAGCACCATTTCTTCAAAGGTTTATTAATATTAGGACAAAAGAGCAATTTAGACCCTAGAGTTTACACCAATTGGACCCTAACATTTTGAAGCATTTAAGTTGAATCCTAATGTTTGCAAAAACGTCAAATCAAACCCTGATTGGCCGAAAACTGACAACGTTTGGCCTCCGTCAATTAAATGTCATGTTGAAAATTTTTCCAATGTGTAATTTTTTTAAAAAATTATAAAAAAGGGACCCATATTAGTGATGTGGATTTAAACATAAATAGGTCCCACTTTTATTTAAACGTAATGCATAGAAGTGGACTTTTAAATGGAAGTGCGTCCCACATCCGTTAAAAAATAAGTCATGGAAGCCTGAGTTTAAATGGAAGTGGGACCCACTTCGATTTTCCCCAATATGCACCAACTTGACTTAACAAGCACCGTTTTGAAGCAGTGAACAACAATTTGCACCATTCTTCCTTCTTCCTCAATCCCTAATTCTCTTCTTCCTCTTCAGACAATTTCAGTTTAGTCTGCTTCGATCCACCTAATTATTCTTCAGACGATTTCATACGTGTTTAAATCTTTAATTTTTTCTTCTTCTCCCACACATTGTTTCTAACGTTAGAAGCAACTAGCATGCTCTTCAGATTTCTAGGAAATAAGAAGTCGGCAATTCATCATAGTAGGTACATTGTTGTCTTGTTTTTATGTTTTTATATATATGGTCCCCAAATCTGCTTGTTTGTACTTCTTTGTTTATGATTATATATTGTGGTCCCATATACGTAGATTTATTTATGAATACTAGGTGCTAGTAGTCAATGTGTTGGTAAGAATGTTGTTCAAATTTAAAAAGATGATACTTGGCATTGAAGTTATAAGATGCTCTTTTTGGGGACACATGATCTTGTCTAAACTATTGTTCATTTTTGTCGGCTCTGTTTATCAAGTCCAAAACATTGTTTAAACTATTTTCGTCTCTCTTGAGCATTTATGCTTCATTTTTTTCTCTAGTCTCGGCCAATACATGTAAATATACACTTCAATGTTATGTATATATTTTTTTCAATGAAAATAATTTCTCTTCAAGGAAGAAAATGTACTTCTCTATACTTAAAGTTTTAAGAATTGGATGTAGACAAATAGTCCTATTAGCGTTCCAAATTCTTCACTATGAAATGGTTAGAATGCCAAATGGAATAGTATCATGTTATGTGTATTTTAAAATTTTCAAATAGACTAAAAAATGAAAAACATAAAATTTACTCTACCAATATCATGTAACAAATAGCCAATCATAGAGCTGATCATACTTTTACTACAAAATTAGGATATCTAAGTACTACTTTCTCCCACTAATAAGTACATAGCTTCCAACGAGCCATTATAAGAACTAAATAACCCAAAACTGTCAAATTCGAATGAAAACAAGTAACAAGACATTAAAAATGGATTGGATAAATCAAAATGCTAAGCTGACCACTTAAAGCACCAAAACAACATCTGTCTCATTGCTCTTGATTATATAAAGTTTCAATTTTATGTTTTGAGTTTATTCGAGTTACATCTTCTTCTAATTTCTATCTGAATGAATAATAAATAAGATAATTCAACTTGTTGAAAATTAGAACACCTTCAATTCCTCAAAATTCTCTAAATCATTGTTGGTGCAACAAGTTTAGTTACTATTTTATTGGTGGAATAGCTTCTACCCAATACGTCCATCAACTGTAGAAATTTAACTTCTAAAATCTTAAAGCATACTTTTATCTTGAAACAAATCATAGTTATGAAATGGTATCAATTTTTTAATTTATGATGCATGATTATTAGTTTAAGTTTATATGGATTATTTTATCAATTTGAAAATATTTAAGCACTTATTTTATCCTTTAATTGCAAGTTGTCACTCCTAGCTATCATACTTACGCGTGTAGTATCCATTATAAATTTGATAATATCATTTAAATGTATGCTTTTTGGTGATACACATGCCTTTATATATTTGTTTGCAATCTCTAATGCATGAAATATTATAATTTTCATTTGTAATCTAATTTATGTTTTGGTCATTATGGACACTTTTAGGAGGCAACTGAAAACGACACTACATGCACAATCTATTGATAAATTTTATTTCCCCTTTTTTGTGAACAGGTGTATGATGGCCTAATTTAGAAGTACAACGTTGTTTTATGGTGGAAAGTTAGTAGTAGAGCCAGGGTTAAAATATGTTGATAGGGAATCAAGTATTTTTGATAAAATAAAACTTGATTATGTTAGCTATAGGCTAATATGTGAGATGGGAAAGGAGTTAGGATACCTTCAAGTGTATAAGACCTATTACAGGGTACGTAGCTTTGAATTTAGTGAGTCAGTGAGATTGATTGAATCAAATGAAAATTTTCTATTGCTCATTAATATGATGAAAGTCCACCAAATGATTGATGTTTATATTGTAACACCCCATACTCGATAATGGAATTAGCATATCGAGTGTTACCATATTCTTAAATACCTAACATTTTGAACTAGAACATTATCTATTTAACACCTCATTATTCTAGCAACTTCTATTCACTTTATAAAAATTTAGACAGAGTTTCCCTATATTACTTAAAACCTCCTACAAGAAAATTCAATACACTTCTGATGCATGTTACTCAACTATTCATCTCTATGTCAACCTCCATGACAAAATAATTTACCTATCTTCCAATATATTTCAATACATCTAAACCAGATTTCATACATAACTTTCATTTATTCATATATAATTCACAATAAAATCTTGTAAGATCCTTCACTTTTTCATGTGTACATGCCATAACCAAAAACAAAATAAAAATTCGTCGTAGATCCGCCTCCAAATCTTTCGAGATCCTCTATGTGACTCTTGTCTTGTAGTAGATCTACCACAGCTTTCTTCTAATTCTCTTCAAATCCTACACGTAGAAAAAAAATCCACACGCTAAGCTATAGGCTTAGTGGTGTTCAAGTAATTCCATTTCTCATTCAATGCAATTCATTTAACCATAACATGCATAATATATAATGTTTTTCACGTATTAAAGATCTTCATTTATTTTTTAGCATAAATAGGCATTTAAAATGAAGTTACGAAATACAAGAATGTATCTATTTTAATAATTCATATCTAATTACACAATGATGAATAAATTGTACAATTTAATTTAAAATTAATTACTATTTTCATTTGAGGTTACTTAATTAGATATATGTAATCCAATAGAATTGTATTGTCGAGTCGGATAAATGAGATTTTAAAATACTAGATCGGGTTTTTGGAACCATACAGTCCTTTTTTATAATATTTACATATCAAGACTGAGCTCTCGAAGCCATGCAGTTCATAACACAAATCAAATATCTTACACCAGAACTAAGCTCTCGGAGCCATACAGTCAGGTAACATATATCATAACGCAGTACTACTAACTCCCTAATTAGCATGCCAACCTTATCACATTCCTTCAATTCCTATGTATTTTACTAGGGGCAAATCTAATGAAATTCCATTGAATTTTCGTAATAAAAGCTTATAATAACCAATTCAAGCTATTCCATATTCGACCAAAGTAAATGTCTTTTTTTTCCTGTTATTGGTTTTAATTTAATTCATACAACATTCAAGACATATTCATCTCACCAATTAGTCAAAAATAACATGCATATCAAGTTTCTCAATTCAAACATATTGTATGGCAATTGGAAAAAATACAAATTATAAGTCCAACATCTCATAATCACATATATTACTTCATTTAATATCCAATTAAATATTTTTAACAACAATTTCATAAACCCTCAATTTTACTCAAGAACCCCCTAAATTTCCTAATACACAATTTTTAGGAAAAAGTAGAATTACAAAATCACATACCAAAATTGATGTCCAAATATTCAAATTAAACTTTCATAAACTTCAATTTCATCATCAATTCCTTATTCTTTCTCTTTCTCTTTCTCTCTCTGCTTTAATTCATCTTCTTTATCTTCGTAATATTGCATAACAATTCAATTTCATGCATTTTATTCAACAATGCATGCAACTACACCAAAATCATGGACTAAAAATAATCAAAACTTCATTAGCTTACCTTATAAATTTTTAGGTACTATTCATTAAGAACACCCATATACCTTTTCTTTATCTTTTCCCAAATTTTTTGTTGATATGGTGAGTTTAGGGACCTTAGGTTGATGATTTAGTGTTTAATAGGTGATTTGGGGGTTAAGCGGAAAGAAAGTTGGCTTGAAAATGAAAGAAATGAAAGAAAAATGGAGATGAAAGGAGGGAGGTGATTCTCTGCAATGTTTTGGAGAAGAAGAGAATGGGTAATTGACAAAAATATCATGTGGTCCCTTATTAAAAATTTTCCAATTCTTTTTTTAGATCCAAATTAATTTTATCTTTTAATCCATTCTTTCTTTTTCTCAATAAAAATACCCATAAGAAAAAATCAACTTCACATAAAGACCTTAATTAATATCATTTTTCATTATTATTTTTGGATTTGACTTTTACCCTTTCTCGGGTCAAACTTTGACCACTGTTTAACTATTAGTCAAACACTCTAAACGAACTCGTTTGGAGCTCTAATTTGATCCTCGGGTTGTCCTTGAACAATATTATCTGTCAAATAAAATAAAAAGTTTGGGTCCGGAGTGTCACTATTCACCTCAGGATATACTATTCGCTACCTAAAAAGTATTATTCATGAAATCTAGATTTTTAGGGTGTTACATATGTAACTCATATATTAGACACCACATCATCTGCGCTTGAGATATTGCCTAGATCTAGAAGAGAGGATGGAGATAGCGAAGGTGAGGAGGGAAGTTGTGGAGCTAATGAAGAAGTTAGTGAAAGAGTTGACGAAGAAGTTGACGAAGAGCTAGATGATTATGATCATGATCATGATCATGACCATGACCATGATCATGACCATGACCATGACCACTAACCAGTTGAAATTGAGTCGACTGATTTTGGTAATTTTATTGATAGTGATGAATATCCAAGGGAAGAATAGCCCAGTGAAACACCACAAAGACTTAATAATAGTATTCGGTATAATTCATCCGAAATGGGAGCATATTGGAGATTATGGATGGAGTTTGGATCATCAAAAGAATTTAGAGATTTTTTTATGGATTACACATTGCGGACATGATACCAAGTGAAGTTTAAAAAAAGTGATAGTCATTGGATCAAATTTATATGTAATGAGGGATGCCCACGGGAGTAGTATGTTAGTTGTGAGAAGAATAAATGATGCTTCAAAGTGAAGACATACAATCCTGAGCATAGTTATTTTATGGCCAATAAACCTAAATTGGCTTTAGCTAAGTTCCTGATGATACATTTTAGGGAAATAATACTTGAAAAACCTAGTATCTTGATGGCGAAGATGGTTAAAGAATGTAAAGAAAAGCTCAATATATTTGTCAACTCAAGTATATGTAGAGGAGAAAAGAGGAGATTGGGAAAAGAGAGGGGGAGTGATTATGTGAATTAATACTCCAAGCTACAAGGATACGTACATGAGTTGAGGATAAGTAATACAGGATTAAAAATTGAGTTAAATCTAGCCAAGAATGAAGAAACTTATTTGTTACAGGTATGCAAATTAAGTTTTTACATATTATCAACAACAATATTTATGACGTTTATTCATACATCTTTATCTCTTTTGAGTAGTTCAAAAGATTGTACATTTGCTTTGATGCCATGGAAAGAGGATGGAGACATTTGAGGTCAATTTTTGGTATTGATTGTTGCTTTTTAAAGACAGAATTCTAGGGCCAGCTATTGAGTGCAGTTAGGAGGGATGGTGATGGAAGGATGTATCCATTGGCTTGGGTTATTGTCGAGGTGGAGAACATTGATTCTTGTATATGGTTTATGAGTTTGTTGGATTCAAACTTGGAATTGGATGGTGGTGAAAGACTTAAAATTATATCAGATATGTAAAAGGTATTTTATTCTTCATTAATTAATATTTTATTGTTGTATAACTTTTATATTAACTGAATATTTTTTGCTTTTATAGGGATTGATTAGGGCATTGGAAGAGATATTAATAGATGTCACTCATCGGAAGTGTTTTAGGCACATATACCACAATTGACATATGAATTGGATGCGAAAGGATTTGCTGAAGTAGTTTTGGACTTATACGTGGTCAACTTACGTTGAAGATTTTAACGAGTAGTTGAAAGGACTAGATAAAATCAAACCTGGATGTGCATCATTATTGCTTGAACATCCTAAGGAGAAATGGGTAAGATGTTGCTAATCCTTTAAATCAAAATGCTCAAATGTCAACAGCAATATGAGCAAAACTTTTAATGGATGGATCTTATCGACAAGAGATTGTGCAGTTATCAGCATGCTTGAAACCATGAGAGTCATGGTGATAAAGAGGAATTCAGATAGGAGAGAATTTATGCATGGTTAGAAGTTAGATGTTTCACCTAAGATTATAAAGAAATTGGAGGAGAATAAGAAAGACGCAATGTAGTGGAGAATATTTTGGAATGGTGATGGAGCACATGAAGTTTCCAAGGGTGCTGGCAAGCATATTGTAAGGATTGGCGTCTACCAATCATGTAGTTGTTAGGCATGGGAGCTTTATGGATATCCTTGCAAGCATGTTATAAATGCTATTCACTATTCCAAACAACTGCCAGAGGCATTTATGGATGATTGCTATAAGAAGTCCAAATTCCTAACATTTTATGACCATATGTTGCAACCTATTAGAGGTCCAATTTTCTAGCCTACTGTTGATGCAGAAGTAATAAACCCCCACCTAAAAGAGTTATGTCAGGAAGACCTAAAACAACTAAAAGGATGGGAGTAAACGAGCTTATTAAGTTGAAAATTGCAAATAAATTGACTTGAAAGGGCCAAATACAAAAATGATGAAAAATGTGGCAATTCTGGCCACAATGCTAGAAAATGTAAGAATAAAGGCTTAACTCAACCTACTTAGTAATCTCTATAAGTATAAAACATTCTTTCATTACTATGTATTGCGTCGTATATCTATTGATAATTTATGACATTCTTTGATTCATATCTATTATTAGGCCATCTTTGAGGTCTCTTCACAAGTTAAACATATTGTTGTAGCAAGTAAATAAAGCAATATTATGAGTATATGACCATACATGACATTATTGATTACTTTCTCAAATGAATAATTTTAACGACATGTTCTTTTGTAGGTTGGTAGCTCTTCGCATAGTATTAAAGGGAAGTTTGGAAAAGTTAATTCACATTCATTCAAATTGTCTTTCGAACCAAAAGGTCTAAGGTTCAAAGGACAGCCTATTATAACTTCTCAACAGTTACAAACTAAAGAAATAAGGAGGAGATCATCAATGAATCAACCAGTACATGATCAACCTTCTCAATCAAGTACAAATAAGGGAAGCATTGTGGTTGATTCACAAACTTTATATTAATGTTGTCTATGTGTTGTTGGAACTTTAGTTAATACATTCAACATATGGACAAATAGATCCAATCACTTTTGTATATAGATGGATTGTGATATAATAACTTTAGTAATATAATCACTTTTGTATGCATTGCTCCAATTATTTATTATCATATAATCACTTTTGTATATACTGTTCCAATTATTTATTGTTATATAATCATTTTTGTATATACTGCTCCAATTGTTTATTGTGATATAATCTCTTTTGTATATACTTGTTGATGATTTTTGTAACTATTAATTAGGCATCATTAAGGCAACTTCATGAATAACAAAACAATAAAGACAAAACACAATGCACAATATATTACAACTTAGTTGAAATGAGGATTTTTCATTCTTTATAATTCAACTTTTAAATAAAATACTACAATTTAGTTCCACTTGCCCATAACAAATCATATTATAACACTCTCCATAAGTATAAAAACTCATATTACGATAATCACTAAAGCGAATTTAAACTTATTTGTCTCTTTTGTCAACAAAACATTGCCTTCTTTCATTGACTTTATTTGCTCCTCAATTTTCAATGTTGTACCTGATTCAATTGTGGTTCGTTGAGCCTCTTTCTTAAATATACCTACTTCTTTCTTAAATTTATGAATTAATTCAACAGCTCTCTCACTAAATTTTTTATTGTACCATTTTAAAAAAAATCACATCTTCCAACCTGAAAGAAAATTAATAATTAACAAGACAAACATTAAACATATATATAAACAATTTTACCTTATCGAAACATAAAATTACAAGATATTTGGGACATCTATAAAATCTTCTCCCCGGGTTATTATCACTTTATGAAATTATTAACGGGGCTTTTAAAACATAATAACACACTAGATAATCATTATTTGAATTTAATATAGTGTTAGTTGAAGACATTGCGTCCATATCTTTGGGTAGTCACTGCAAAATTATGTTAAGTCTCTTAGTTCTCCTAATCAACTAATCTTGAAACATAAACTCGCAAGACAAAAAGGAGTTATTCACCCACTCACTTCATTTCTTTTTATCATATGCCACACATCAAGTGTATCATTATAAATGGGAAAAGTTATTGATTTTAGTTTGAAATCTGAAATTAACAAGACGCCTTATTTATGCTTTCCAATTCAATAACACCGTAGCTAGTCTTTCCAAGCAACCAAAAATAGAAAGAGTGGTTAGAGGAAACAATTGGAATCCTATCCTAATTATAATATGCAACTTTCTAGGGTATTTCCCTCACTTAGCAGTTAAGGTTGGGATCATATAGATAAAACATGTGCATTCACAACAAAACTTAGCTAGAAATTCTCAAATACAACACCTCAACAATTTCATGGCACAAACCAATATACTTTACTTCAAATCACCTTAAGGCTACATTTCTTCTATTGCTAGTAATAAAGTAGAGACTAAAAAGCAAGGAAAGAATTGCATTTACCCCATAATCAACTCCATATGTATGCTATGCAATTTAAAAATAGAGACTAACAATCTTTTTTTTAAACTACACCTTCAACTCACAATTTTGATAACTAATGTTAATCCTTTTTAACTCACATTACAATGAAACACAACGGTCTAATATAATGGAATGGATACAAAAGGTACATCATCAATCAAAAGGAGATAAAATCACGTTTAGGATAGAACTCAATTGCTTTACTTATGGTAGAAAGGTGTTGGGAACTCATCTAGCACAAGGCCTAATATTGGGGGTTTATTTCTCCCTAGGGTTTTATAATTGCTTTGGTCATTTGATCGATAATAGAGATGTGTTGACATCTATAAGGGAGCCTAATTAGCATTTGTTTTGAAGAGGCAAAAAAAATACTCCCGTTTTAAAGGAGAGGTTTACAAATATTGGATGCCATAGTATCTTTCCCTAAGGAGATTGACGTTTACTTACGTTAGGAATATACATCGCATCCATTCATTTATGCATCATATGATGATAAGGTCATTCAGTAAGATGTCCACATTATATATTATCTCTTTCTCTCTAATAAATTAATTCTCTCTTTCTTGGCACTACTTTCTTAATTATTACTACTCATCAAAAAAATGGGAAAAGTTGAGTTACTATAAATTGATTATGTTGATTCACACAACCCTCATCTTAATTAGAGACCATTCCTTAACTTGAATTGTTTAATTTTCAAAACCAAGAACCTAACAACCCTAATTTGCAATATTGATGCAATGCCAACAAATAAAAGTCCCACCTTTTTCATCGCGACTGTGGCATTGATCCTCATTTTTTAGGAAGTGGTGAAGGATGTGATTTTAATGGCGGACATGGAGGTGGTGGTGGGGATACATGAATAGCAATTGTTCCAAATGGATTGACGATACGTGAACAACAATTGTTCCAGGTGGTGGCAGCGATAAGGATTAGGGATGTCTGAATTAGGAATTGTTATTCGCTAAAGAAAAAGAGGAAGAACGGTGCATATCGTTGTTCGTTGCTTCAAAACGATGTGTATTGGACTAATTCCAGACGACGTGCATTAGGGAAGAGCCAAAATGATGCATAGCAAGTTATTCCAAGCTTTCAAACGCTGTATTCAAATGGAAGTGGAAACTCGAGCTTTCATACGTTGTGTTTAAATAGAAGTGGGACCCACTTCCATTTGAATGCTAAATTCCATACGCTACGTTTAAATGGAAGTAAAATGAAAAAATGTCATCAATGTGAGTCCCACTTTTTATAAAATTAAAAAAATTACATGTTGGGAAAAAATTGCCATATGGCATTAAACTGACAGAGACCAAACTACGTTAGTTTTTCCCTCCAGTTAAGGTCTGATTTGAATATTTTGCAAACGTTAGGGATCAACGTGAATGCTCTGAAACGTTAGGTCCAACTTAGATTTTGGTGTAAACATTAAGGTCTAAATTGCTCTTTTGGTTTTAATATCTATCAAAACCATAACTTTAAAATTTTTAGTAGCTCACGCCCCTTTCATCAAACATCTAACACCTTACCTACCATATTATCCACTAAAAAGGGGATTTGAGAAGATAATTAGCCGAATGTATACCTCAAATTTGCATCAAAAAGGGGAAAATTTTGAAATATAACATTATATCTGAATATTTCAACTTTCCATTCAACTAAAGGAGAAAACTGACAAAAAAGGAGAGAGATGAGAGAGAAACACCGGTGAGAGGCTTCCTAACGGTGGAGATCCAGGCGAGATCTTCTCTTCCCTCTATGGCTTTGACATCTTCTTCTCCAGATCCACGTTCTCCCCTATCCCCCTTCCTTCGTCATCCATTGTCCACATAATCCCCAATCCGACACGTTGGCCCCCGAAATTTTTTTGATGAATTAAGCATGATTTAAATGAATTATGAGATTTGGTAGATTAATTTTGGAGTAATTTATCTATGTCAAGGTTAGTAGGATTTGTATGGCATAGGTTAAATGAAGTTAAGTGT
>JANITX010000210.1:33826355-33836767 GCA_027564395.1 Erythroxylum ulei | reverse complement strand
AAACGAGGGATGTCCTAACCGCCTATGCCACTGTAGAATTTCCTTATTAATCACATCGTTTCCAAAAGACACTTGATATGCAACTGTCAGATGCTCTTCTTCCAAGACATATAAGCCATCCTGCAGTCTACCAGTTCCAATCCTTTGCCCTGTGTGAAGATCCTAAAGAACACAATAGTCAGGAAAAAAAATTCAACTTTGCAATTAAGGTCTTTAGTGATGGAACTAACAGAGAGAAGATTAATAGGAAAACGGGGTACGTGAAGTACTGAGGATAGGGTAATATTGGGAGTTAGTTAACAGAACCTGTACCAGATACGGAAGTAAAAGACCCATCTGCTGTTCTAACATTATCTCTGTTGTTTCCATGAGAGTATGTTAAAAAATTCTTTTGAGAGCTTGTCATATGTCTGTTAGCTCCAGAGTTTATAATCCAAGGATTAATTTTAGAATTGTAGTGCTTAATACCTGATTTGGCAAGATTTGATGCACCAACTGTGGAAGCAGAGTCTGCTTTTGAGAGAAGTTGTCTTAAACCCAGAAGTTCCTTATTGGATAATCCTCCTGTCAACACTATTTCAGACATTTCAGTTCCATCTGCCAAGTGAGCCTGACCCCTTACCACTGAGCTACCTCGTTTTCCACGACTCGAATTAGGCCTTCCATGCAATTTCCAACAGGTTTCTCGGGTATGTCTTGGTTTTCCACAGTAATCACAATGTAAGTGATCCTTATTAGATGATGTATTTGCAGGTTTCGCCTTTTCGGTAGAACTTGCTACTAATCTTGCTTTCTTAACGATAGGTGTATGTAGCATAACATTTCGCCTACTTTCTTCTTGTTGTACTAGAGAATGTGCGAGCTGAACAGAAGGGAAAGGATCTTTTCCAAGTATTGTACCTCGTATATGATCATACTTTGGGTTAAGACCTGCTAAAAAATCAAATACCCAATCTTCGTCTATCATTCTTTGGAATCTGGCAGCGTCTTTTGAGCATTCTGCTTGAAAGTCCTGATAATAGTCCAACTCCTGCCACAACCCACATAACTCCGCAAAATATTGTGATACAGTCATATCTCCTTGCTTCGTGTTGTTCAATTTATTACGAATATCAAAAATTTGAGCTTTATTACCACCTATTTCAGAATAGGTCAAAGAAGCAGCTTTCCACATCTTTGCTGTTGTGTCAAGTAGTAAGTATGTCCGAGCAATCTCTGGCTTCATTGAATTGATGAGCCAAGATATGACAAGAGAATTTTCGGACTCCCACTGGTTGTAATCAGAATTATTGACGTTGAGTCTCTTATTGTCATCATTAATATAACCCTATAATCCTCTAGCTTTGATGAACAAGAAACAGGATCTTGACCAAGCAAGATAATTAGTTCCATCAAGTTTTACAGGACTGATTTGAAGTGAAGGATTATCGGAACTCGACATAATTATCTTCTTTCCTTCCATCTTCTTTAGTGTTACTCAGGACAACCAACAAAAAATGCCAATAGAGTAAATAAAAGCTGCTCAAAAATGTGCTTCTGGTATATGGGCAGAAAAATTACCAGACAGACAGAAACACACAATACACCGATGAGAGGCAAGGAAGCAAGGGTACTGGCAGAAGGTAAGGATACGTCTGACACCACCAGAGGAGAGGCAAGAGGCCGATGACCCTGATGGAGAAAGAACAGAGACGAAATACTGGCCGGAGCGTGGCGCGTGGTGCTCACGCGCGGTGACAGCAAAGGGACTGCGGCGGCACGTGGCGGCGTGGTTGACATCGCCGGTCACAGTGGAGTCGCCAGTCACAACTGAAGCAATCTAGGTGGGTGGTGAGAAGAAAAAATCACGTTGCTGTTCGGGCAAGTACACACTCAGCCAATGAAGAACAGCCGAAAGAAAAGAAAAAAGGAACAATCCCTAAATCAGATAGGGCTCTGATACCATGTTGAATATTGAAGATAATTTGTATTTCTAGTATTGTGTACATAGGAGCAAGGGTTTATATACAAAATTCCTAGAATTATTTAGGAAATAATCTAGCTATTAACTCTATGAAATCTCTCAATTATAAGAGAGATTATAGGTATAATGATAACAGTATCAATACAATTAATGCTAATAATCTCTAGTCAACAATTAATTATGTACAACTGCTTACAAAATTAAACTTGAATCTCATTTAAAGCCGTTGTAAAAAGATCTAGTTGTTCTCTAGTCTTCACATGTCCTATAGAAATCTAGTTTTGTTGCACCTTTTCAAGAACAAAATGATAGTCTATTTCAATATGTTTAAATTTGATCATGAAACACAAGATTAGAAGTTATATAAAGAGCAGTTTGGTTATCACACCATAACTTTGTTGGCATTGAGATTTTGCGACCAATTTCACTCAAGAGTTGGTATATCCATTTTATTTCAAACACAAATTGTGTTATCGCTCTGTAATCTACTTCTACACTTAAGCGAGAAATAACATTCTATTTCTTATTTTTCCATGAGACTAGATTTTCTCCGATGAAAACATAATAAATTGCGGTGGAGTTCAATCAATCATGGATCTTGCCCAGTCATTATCTGAGTAGCACTCTATACAAGTGTGACCATGATTTTTCTACATTATAACTCATCCGAGAGCTCACTTCAAGTAACACAACATCTGCTCTAAAGCGGTTCAGTGATGAACAGTTAGAGCAGGCATAAATTGACTTATAATGCCAATAGAGTAAGCAATATCAAGATGAGTTATCATAAGATAATTCATTTTCCCAATCAATCCCTTATACTTCTTAGGATCTTCAAATAACTCTCCATCTTTTGTGAGTTGCAGATTAGGAATAGGAGTACCACATGGTTTAACCCTTAATTTTTCAGTTTTGGACAATAAATCAAGCACACATTTTCTTTGAGATAAGAAGATAACTTTCTTATTCCTTGTCACCTGAACTCCCAAGAAGTACATTAGTACCCCCAAATCCTTCATTTGAAACAAACTGTGAAGAAATATTTTCATGGATAAAATTCCCATGGTGTCATTATCAATGATGACAAACAATAATACTAAATGTCAAGTTTCTATAGAAACTTGCTTTTACTCATTCAAAATCGTTCAACTGTTTGACTAAAATTTTCAAACTAAGCACAAGGACTTTGTTTCAAACCATATAAAGAGCTTTGAAGGTAACACACTTTCCCATACTCTCATTAAGTAACAAACGCAAGTGGTTGCTTCATACAAACTTTCTCCCATAAGTCTCTATGTCAAAAGGCATTTTTGATGTCCAACTAATGCAAGGGCTAGCCATGAGTAGCTACCATAGAAATAACAAACGAACAGATGTCAATCTAGCCACAAGAGAGAAAGTATCGAAATAGTCGTAAGTCTGAGCATAGCCTTCAGCAACAAGGAGGGTTAAAGTTCCACTTAAACTGCAAATACCCACTTACATCCAATAGTCATCTTTCTTGTAGGTAAAGCTACTAAATTCCAAGCTCCATTAGCATCTAGATCATTCATCTCTTCCACCATTGTCGCTCGCCATCTAGGATGAGATAAGGCCTCATGAACAATTTTGGGAAGAGATACAGTATCAAGAGAGGTAATAAAAGAATATGAAGAAGATGACAAATGGTCCTATGAAACAAAAGATAAAATTAGGTAAGTACATCGATGTTTACCTTTTCGGAGAATAATCACAAGGTTAAGAGTAGTGTTTGTTGGATCTAGATGTAGAGTGTTTGTAGAAAACTGAATCGTCAGACTTGCTTTTACTCATTCAAAACTATTCAACTGTTTGACTAAAATTTCCAAACAAAGCACAATGTTTCAAACCATATAATAACACACTTTTCTATTCTCTCCCTAAGTAACAAACGCAAGTGGTTGCTCCATATAAACTTCCTCCTATAAGTTTCTATGTCAAAATGCATTTTTTATGTCCAATTAATGCAAGGGCCATCCATGAGTAGCTGCCATAGAAATAACAAATGAACAGATGTCAATTTAGCCAAAAGATAGAATCATAATAGTCTACACCATAAGTCTTCGCATAGCCTTTAGCAACAAGGAGGTCGAACTTTAACTGCAAATACCCACTTACATCCAATAGTCATCTTTCTTGTAGGTAAAATCACTAAATTCCAAGCTCCACTGGCATCTCACGAATAATTTTAGGAAGAGATACAATATCAAGAGAGGCAATAAAAGAACATGAAGAAGATGACAAATGGTCATATGAAACAAAAGATAAAATTAGGTAAGTGCATTGATGTTTACCTTTTCTAAGAGTAATCAAAAGGTCAAGAGCAATGTCTCTGGGATCTAAATGTAGAGTGTTTGTAGAAAAATGAATGGTTAGACTTGCTTTTACTCATTCAAAATTGTTCAACTGTTTGACTAAAATTTCCAAACTATCAAACCATATAAAAAGCTTTGAAGCTAACGCACTTTACTATACTCTCCCTAAGTAACAAACACAAGTCGTAGCTCCATATAAACTTCTTCCTATAAGTCTCTATGTCAAAAAGCCTTTTTGATGTCCAATTAATGCAAGGACCAGTCATGAGTAGCTACCATAGAAATAACAAACGAACAAATGTCAATTTAGCCAAAAGAAAGAAAGTATCGGAATCAAACTTTAACCACAAATACCCTCTTACATCCAATAATCATCTTTCTTGTAGGTAAAATCACTAAATTCCAAGCTCCATTAGCATCTAGAGCATTCATATCTTCTACCATTGTCGCTCGTCATCTAGGATGAGATAAGGCCTCGTGAACAATTTTGGGAAGAGATACAATATCAAGACAGGTAATAAAAGAACATGAAGAAGATGATAGATGGTTATATGAAACAAAGGACAAAATTAGGTAAGTGCATTGATGTTTACCATTTCGGAGAGTAATCAAAAGGTCAATAGCAGTGTCTGTGGGATCTAATGCCAAATAAGGAATCGATGTTAGACGCGTATCAAGAACATCTCATCATCTGGAATAGAGATGAGAAATAGGTGGAGGTGATGGTGGTGTCAAAATGGCAAGTGTAGACATAACATTTAATGACTGCTAGGTGATTTGATACAATAACAAAACATTGCTCTCATCCCGACTATTAGAAATGTTTAAAGAAGTAGGAAAGAAAGGAAGATTTTACATAAACATGATATCAACAAACACAAGGTATTTATTAAGACTAGGACAATAACATTGATAACTTTTTAAAGACGAGAGTAATCCAAAAAAACACATTTTATAGACTTGGGATCCAATTTGGTAATTTGAGGATGAACATCTCAGACAAAAACATGTACTTCCAAATATACGAGACACAATGGGAGATGGTGCGGGGAAAAGCCATTCTTTTCCCTAAAGGGTTTGGTAGGAAAAAGGACATGATAAGGGATCTCACCATAAAGCATGGATGATAGCATACGATTGATCTAAAATAGTTGTTGAAATCGCATCAGCTCAAAAACACTTGAGAACATATGTTTGGAACAAAAGCGTTTTGAGATGTCCTTTTTTTTTTTCAACTACACCTTTTAAGATGGTGTGTCAACACAAGAAGTTTGGTGAAGGATTCCATTTTTAAGCGTATAAGATTGAAAGGAATCTAAAACATATTATTTGGCATTAAATTGTGTTTTGAATTCAACAGAGAAAGCGGTGAAATGGGAAAACAGTCTAGAACAAATATTCATTAGTAAAGCCAGGTTATCTGAGAGAAGTCATTGACAAAGGTAACAAAATACCAAAACCCAAATTTAAATACAATAGGACATGGACCCCAAACATTTGAACAAACTAACTCAAAAGAAAAACTAACTATTTCATTGATTTGAGAAACAGAAGGCAAATGATGATGTTTTGCAAATTGACATGACTCACAATCTAAAGACGACATATGATGAAACTCTAAACACGATTTCTTTAACACAAAAAACGAAGGATGGCCTAGCCTACGGTGTACTTCAAAAGGGGTTAAGGTCACAGAGCAAGCAATGGGTCCAGGTACCTGCTCATGAATATTTAGAACATACAGACCTTTTGATGCATTCCTGTTACTAATAATCTTCTTCATCATACGATTTTGACATAGACAATAACGCCAAAAGAATAAGACAGCAGTTTAAAGCTCGAACAATTTTGCCAACAAATATTAAATTAAAGGAAAATTCTTGTAGGCCTACAACATATGATAGGGAAAGTAAAGGAGTAGTATGAGCAGTTAAACCAAGAGAAGATGAGTTAGAACCATCTACCAAAATGACTCTAGAAGGAGAGTTATGGGTTTTAAAGATAGTAAGAAGATTAGGATTACATGTCATATAATTATTAGCACCAAAATTAATAATCCACTGGGTGTTGGAAGAGGAAAGGAGATACTTATCGGGAATAACTGTCTCAGCAATAGTAGTAATAGAATTAGATGAGCTTTTCGATGCTTCTTGGTACTAACGAGATTTAACAAATTCATCTGCAAATACTAAGACTGTCTATTATGAGGATAGATTGGGTGTGGAAGAAACAATGTCAACATAAGGCGAGTGAGATTTCTGAGACTTGCTTTGCAGTTTAGTACGTGTGCGTTTGATATGACCGAACTCATGACAGCGGTGACAGACTTCTCGTGTATCCTAATTCTGCTTTTCCCAACCTCATATATTGACTCCTTTATTGTGATTCTGATTAGAAGGGCTTCCATTATTACAACTGACAAGCACTTAAAGCCTAAATAGATAAAATGACAACATTATTTTCTTTGCAAAAAACTCTGGTGAAGAACTTGTGTAGAGTGGAAATTTCCGCACTAGAGAGAATCTAGGACTTTGTCGTATCAAATTGAGAGTTGAGTCCTATTAGAAAACTCATAACTACAACTTTCTCTTGTCGGGTTTGCTATACTTTGATATCATAACTAAAGGGTAGCAGGACATTCACTTCTTCATAAACCTTTTTATAATTCATAAAATAGGCTTGAAGAAATCGACCATGTTGCTCAGCTTGATAAAAATTCTTACAAACCTCATAGATACGAGAAATATTGTCTTTTCCTAAATACAAAAACTTCAAATACCCCATTAATATCTTAGCATGCTCACATTGATTAATCATGTTGACCACATCAATTTCCATTGAATTCCAAGTCTGCAAGAACAATCTAGCATCATCCTTAGCCATTCCTTTCTAGTATTCTCTTTTCCCAAATATAAAAACTCTAGATACTCAATTTAATTGCTTAACATACTCATAGTAATTAATCATGCTAAACGCCTTAGTTTCTATAAAATTTTGAATCTACAAGAACAATATAGCATCATCCTTTAGCCATTCCTTTCTAGTACTCTCTTTTCCTAAATATAAAAACTCTTGATACTCGTATTAATTCCTTAAAATACTCATCATAGTGACTAATCATGCTAACCACCTTAGTTTCTATGGAATTTTGAATCTATAAGAACAATCTAGCATCATCCTTCAGCCATTTCTTTTTCGTATCATTAGTCAGGAGATCATCTATAAGGTGCTCATCTTTGGAAATACTGCACATATAAATCCTAATTGTCTTGCTCCAATCTAGATAGTTAGGACCTATCAGCTTGTGATTAGTGATCTTAGATAGTAGTAGAATAACATCAGTAATCACAAATGATTTATGCTCATCACTTATTGGAAGCAGCAGAAATAAAAAGAGATACTAGATTCAGGTCAATAATAATAAACCAGAGAACCCAAGACCCAAGAACCACAAATTAGTACTCCCAAAAACAACTAAGAACCAGAAACCACAAAATGTAACTAGCACGGTGAGGAAATTTCCCCATACTAAAATGAAAGGTCGAACTTAGCATGGACAAGAGATTGAAAACTTCACCGGGCTGGTATGAGAGGCCGAATAGGACCAAGCAACACCAAACAAGTTGAATAGGTCAAGACAAAGATGCATGAGCTTCCACAGGTCTACGAGGACAATAGGAGCGATTTGGAAAGAGGGGTGCGTGTCGCTCATGATCTGGTCAAACAGAAGTTAGATTTGAAGGGATTGACCAATATGAGGGAGGCATACGAGTTGTGGTAGGTGCTGAGACCAAATTGTCACCTCTAAGGGTAATCCATAACAAGTAAGTATTCTACTCTTCTAGAGCATAATCAAAATGGTTGCACACTTGGAAACCAAAATCAATGGAAAAATGAGCCCTAAGGCTGATACCAATGGTTGCGCACTTGGGCAACCAAAACCAAAAGGAGAAAAATGTGCCCTAATGACTTAGATACCATGTAATACAGTAAGGAGAAAAGTATTTCGTATGTATTTTTATTAAATATAATCCTCTATTTATATAAAAGATGAGATCAACAATCAGTTTCTACAATCAAGCTAATCTCAATAGTCAATCCCTATAAATATGAACATAGAATAATTAATTCCTAATCTATAACTGTCAATCTATATAAATAGGTACATAAAATAATTCCTAATCTATAACAGACCTTTAGGGTGAAATCTTAAGATACTCACTTAGTGTCATCAATATTACTTCTAATGTAGCAACTGATGCTTTGTGACCAAATTAACATCTTTCAAATGGAATACCATTGTGCCATTGAAAATTTGGATAGTTAAAGAGTTTAAGGGAAATATGCCTCAAGATTCTAAACCATATGCTGATCTGTAAAGGAAAGCAAGTCCAAACTCTTTAAAGCATTTGGTGACCTTACTCTTCTGGGCAGGATGGGTCAGCATTTGCAATTGAACCAACAACTACATCGATTGGTGGCAGAATTGCATGCAAACCACGTGCCATCACTGTCTTGGCTGTCCCTCGCCTTCCAGAGATGGCAATCCCTCCAATCTCACGGTCAATAGCTCCAAGCAAAAGAGCAGTTTTTACAGCATCCTGTAACCAAACTCACATTTAAATTAATTGGGATGAATTAAAAATAAAGCAAAAACAAAACCCATACAAAAACAAGTTTGTCGATATTGTGACAAATACTGGATGGGGACTAACTAAGAATTCTGAATTTTCTGAGGCGGACAGACTAAAGTAACCAACTCGTTTGCGCATTTCTTAAATCTGACTTCATTGTTTCCTCACAAATACATAATTCGCAATCCTTGGATAACTAAATTCAGTAAGCTATGAATTGCATTCTTAGTTCTATCCTTATCAATCCTCCGAATCAGTAATACCAAAGATCTCACCTTGGTTATCCATAACATAACTTCAAAAATGAGCTTCCTACTTCTAGTTATAAAATTACAGTATAACTAAAACCAAACGCTAAAACGACAAAAACCCATTAGCCCATTTGCAAGATAATGGTCAAAACAATCGAGTTTCCAAGATAGAGAGCAAGATAAGACCTGACCAACAACAGCAGCTAAAGGGAAGTACTGTCTTCCATAGGAAGAGGGGTCTAGCTGCTTCTCAAGAGAAGTAACAACAGCACCATTGCTCGACTCGAGAGAAACTGCAGAAACGGAAACAGAAGAAGACGTAGAAGCGACAACGAGAAATGTTGGAGTATGAGGTCGTTTTGGACGCTTCCAGAAAGAAGAAGAAGAAGAAAATGACTGAAGAAAAGGGTTTAACTTAAAAGAAGAAGTAAGAAGTAAAGATGAGTGAAACTGAGCGAGCGAAGAAGTAGCAGAAGGAGAAGAAGAGATTGTCATTGGAGACATTGGAAGAGAGGACGAGAAGCCGAGAGCATTTGTATCGTTGCTGCTTTCCTTATCTGTTACATAATCTGCTGGCCACTGGGCAGAATAAGATTTTACAGTTAAATTTTTTTAAAAAATTTAATATCTATTATTAAAAAATTGAATATTATTTTAAGATATATGTCCATATTTTTTAAAATTTTGATGATTATATAAAATATAAATCATTTATTAACATTAAAAATAAATAAATTTGTTTATTTAAATTTTTAACCAAAACAAGATTGATTCTTAAAATTTAACGATGGAAACAAATGAGTTACATCATTTCCTACATATTTTCTTCTATTAAAAATAATAAAATATAACTTAATAGAGCAATGATTTGGGTTTGGTACCGTACAGATTGAAAAACAATACAAAACCTTGTTCAAGGGTACACTTATCAGTACCAGTTGGTATCGACGAATTCGCATGATATCAGTCAGTACCAGTGACGGAGCCAAGGACGGAAATATGGGGGGCCAAATAAAATATAAATTTCACAAAAATTTTTATATCAAAATTAAATAAAAATAAGGTTTTATTAAGAGTATAAAATAGCTAAAATTACAATGATCTTCGCCTAAACAAGGTTTTATTAAGAATATAAAATAGCTAAAATTACAATGATTTTCGCCTACTTTTCATAGATTGAAATCTTTTCATAACAATATCATTGTCAATATTTGCAAATACATCTCTTTCA
>JANITX010000210.1:33725733-33741710 GCA_027564395.1 Erythroxylum ulei | reverse complement strand
GAATGATGGAAACACTATTAAGGAAATATCATATCATGCATAAGGTTTTCACCTCTTACCATCCTCAAACCAACAGATAAGTTGAAGCGTCAAATCGAGAAATTAAGGCAACTTTGGGGAAAACAGTTTATCCCAATAGAAAGGATTAGAGTGTGAGGCTAGAAGATGCACTATGGGCTTACAGGATAGCTTATAAAACTCCAATCGGGATGTCTCCATATAGACTGGTGTTTGAGAAGTCATGTCACATTCTGGTGGAGTTATAACACAAGGTATATTGGGCTATAAAAAGATGAAACATGAATTTGGATGATGTGGGTGTACATAGGAAACTGCAACTATAAGAGTTGGAGGAGATGCAGAATGACTCCTATTAAATGCAATGATACATAAGGAGAGGACAAAGGCTTTCATGATACGATGATTTTAAGGAAAAGCTTCTCGGTGACTCAGAAAGTGTTGCTATATCACTCTAAGCTTAAATTATTCCCAGGTAAGTTGCGCTTTTGTTGGGTTGGTCCGTTTGTTGTTACTCATGTCTTTCCTTTTAGTGCAGTAGAGTTACGAAGTCTTTCCTTTTGGTGCAGTAGAGTTACGAAGTCTAAAAACCAATAAGACATTCAAAGTGAATGGTCATCGCTTGAAGCCGGATTATGAAAGCTTCCAAACGGAGGATATGGGAGTGTTGATGTTGGAAGACGCAAATGGCGTCACTTGATGAGAGCAACATAGCGTCGAGCCAATAACGATAAACAAAGGCACTTCTTGGGAGGCAACCCAAGGGAAGTTGATTTCTATTTATTTACATTTTTGCATTTGTTATTTTCATTAAATGCTCCATTTCTTACATTTGATGTTACAATGGGAACAATATAAGTTTTAGGTGTGGGAGTGGGGATCTTAGTTTTTTTTATACACGTTTTTGAGCTTAATGGTTGCTTATGTGGCTTTTAGGCATTTTCAAAATCAAATAAACAAAATCAAACATTTTATCTTTTTATATTGCTTTTAAGACTGTATAGTCATAATTAAAGTGTGAATTGAATAGAAAAATTCATAGCAACTTTAACATTTACTTTTGCTCTTGTGATTGATCAGTATGCATTATCTTTAGAAGAGTAGTAACCAATAGTAGACAAAGGCCAGTGAGATTTTGAGCCTTATAGACAGACACATCCATATCAATCTCATTGTCTTTTATTTATGTATAACCTTCATGACATGTACATCCTAACTTGGCGTTGATTTTCTATCCAAGATCACATTTTTTTATCACATGCATGAACCTGAAAATGATATAGGCATTATTTGTTTTTGCAACCTACATTAACCAAATAACCTACTCATTGATATGAATCTTCCTTTGTTAAGCCCCTTTGAGCTTTATTAATCTTTATTTTCTACTAACTACATTAGATGCTTTAAACTAAATCAAATGTCCTACCCAAACCTTAAAGCTAGTGGAGTATTTGTTAATTGTTGATAACTGTGGATGTACAAAATTATAAGTGTAGGGGTGTACATATTTGTGAGATGGTTGTTATTATTGGGATGTCATTTTACATTTTATCAATGAAATTACCCTGACGATGTTGCTTCTTTCAATTTTTATTAAAATAAATAAAAAACAGAAACAATGTTTGAATAAAAGTATCAAGGAGGAAATACATTTGTTTTGAAAATATGTTCATTTGTTTTCTCCTCCTAAAGTTGTATTGAATAGGTGAATTAAGTACGTTGCATATGTGATAGATGTTTTTGAAGGATTACACCTTATAGTTTTAATATATTGTTATCAATAAATTTACGAGTGCTTTCTTCTAATAGATTATGCTTCATGTGGTTTATGGTGTGAGAGCTTGAATTTGAACTGTGAAATATAATTGTTGCATTAAACATAGCTGATGGTATCCAGTTTTGAATGAATGTTAGCTTATGTGCTTGATGTTTCATTGGTGTTAACTTTGCTTCACTAACTTGATTGTTTTTATGCTACATTACCCAAAATACATCTCACCTTACCTTTGCCCACATTACAACTTTAGAAAAGTCCTTTGATTCATGATTATGCATGACTTAATGGTGGAGAAGTGAAATAGTATGCAAAGTTGTAAAATGTCATGATTATGAATGGTATTTAAGTGTACCTATGAATCTATCTTGTTTAAACACATTTTGTCCAAGTCTACCTCTAGATTGCTCAGTTTTTAAGGATAATAAATGTTGATTAATCATGAGTTAAAGCGTTGAATGTTGAGTTCTTGTTATGATTTTTTGAAAGTTATTCATCTTTGCTTATGATTATCTATGCTTGAAAAATATAAAAAATGAGTCAATGTTTTAATTTGTAACTTTGATTTTGACAATTAGCCCGAAAATGATCAAAAGCTAAGCGTGAGAGGAATTGATATGTGTTTAATTATTGATACATTTAATTTATAACATTTAGTGATTAATGCTTTAAAATACTTAAGACACTCACTTTAGTTCATATTTGATTTTAAGTCAATTCAAAAACATAATAACTAAAGTGAGCTGAAAACATACCCGTTCAATCATCTTCTTAATATTCATACTTTATTGTCGTCATTGAGTAGAAGGAAACGGATTAGAAAGAAGATGAGACAAGAAAGCACCAAAAATGATGAAGTATATCTCTGTCATGGCACGAGATGTTTGTTACGGCCATGACAAATTTACCATGTAAGGCAATATGTTGTGACGACAAAGGGATATCGTAGACAGAGTAGGTTTCTCTTCATTCTCCTTCGATTTTCAACAAGACTGAGGCAATTTCATGCTATTTCTTATAGATTTGATTAATCTATATATAATGTTTATACCATTAATCAAATGTTAATAACATTTGATTAATCTACATATAACGTTGCATACCATGAATATTTCATCATTATTTTTTAGCTAAAGTCTAAGAGAAATTTTTTAAAAATTAAAAATATTTTTTTTGGAAAATTTTAGATATTAGTTTTTTTAGTTTCTTAAATTATAAAAGATCCTGTCTTTTATCTTTTTTAATTAAATAAACAAATAATTAAAAACAAAAACAAAATAAAAACCAATTGACTACCAATCCATTATTACCAAGTAACAATTCTAAAACATTAAAACCTATAATTTTAATTTATTAAATATTTCACTTATTAAAATTTGTGTTCACATCTATAAATGTATTTAACATTTTTATAATTTTTGGACTTATGTCAACTTCAAAAAGAATTTGATAAATAACTGAAACTTTTATATTTAATTAACATTTTATAATACTAATTAATATTGCAAAAAGACAAGTACCAGAATTAAAATATACTTTACCTTCAATTTTATAAACTAGTTGATTATGTTTCTATAGAACTTAATCAAATCATAGATGATTCCTATGATAATGTTCGAGAAAGAACGGTTTAAATAATTATTAAACCAAAAACTTCATCAAACTCAAACTTCGCCGATCTTATCAAAAGACAAATCAAATACACTTCTTTCGTAATTACCCCTTCTTCAGCATTAACGATCAGCTTCCACCTATGACGCCCAACTTCCTAGATATTTTACCTCATGAAGAACTTTTACATAGCACAGTGAACTACAAAAATAGAGCTTAAGAGCTCATTCAACTAAATAATTGAGGCCACATATAATTTTCTTGCTCTAATATTTCTCTAGTTTAGTATAATAAACATCAACAGATTTTTGGTATAAATAGCCAAATTTAAAGCTTCAGCCAGATGAAACCTCATTTACAGGGCGACATAAACCTGAATAAACCGCTTTCAAAAAAAGAGGATGCTTACTTTGAGTGAATACCTCTGCATCTAACTTCTCAATGTAAGACCATATCTGCCACATGATAATAGGAAGAAAATTACCACCGAGATTCATGATAAAATTCATGAAATGAGGCTACAAAAAGTTTAAAATTCATGAAATTAGGTTACAAAAATTTCCAAGTACCACATCACCTAATTAATTTTATAAGCTGACGATAGCAAATTAATGCACGATCATGAGCATACACATTAGACACACATGCACATTAAACTCCAGTGGTTGCTGGAGAACTACAAAATGAAGTCGTAAGGTAACAGTCCGTTGGGAAACCAGATTCACCTCAGAAGAATATTGCCTTGAGAATGCTTTGACATAGCCTAGAGTCGAAAGACACCACTGCTCCTTTTCACCTACATTATAAGCATTACTTGCCTTCCCACCGTTTGACTGACTGCGAAAGTTTTTGCAAGAATAGAGTCAAATAAAATTTGACTTTACGACAAGATAAATGTAAAATGGGCAGTTCTTTTCACTTTTTAAATAAATTCTTCAGAGGAAAAAGAAAAAAGAAAAGGAGGGCACGAGTCAGGATGCCAAAAAACCTTTTCTTGGTTCTTTCATTCTCATTATCCACCTCCATTGCTGATGATTCTTCAAGATCAACTGACACTTCATCAGTTTGAATTGAATTCAATCCACGCAATGTTTGAGCCTCAGATGCATCAGGCAGGCGTTCCACCAAAACTTTTGAGAAGCTCTTGTATAAAGAAAGGAACAATGTCTGGACATCACAACATTTGTAAGGACAAGAAAATGACAGCACAAGTATTTCATCAAAAAGCTGCAAGCATGAATTGTCAATTTAAAGAAAATTAAAGTTTCATTTCAATTACATGCTGTCTGTTAGTGAATTGGAAAAAAAAAATCCAACAGAATATGATACACATGAATGAAAGGTTAAACAATTTACTATAGATGATAACTTGTAGGGACAGAGATATTCTCAAAGATAAAGAATACATGATGGATCAGATTAGCAAGACTTCTTTCTTTTCTTTATGACGTAATCCAGATATGCAAATATAACAGTCAAGAAGAGCCTGAGGTTCAAGCGAGCCAACAGAGTGACATCCAACTTTACCTCCACATCTCTTTTCACTGCATACAGAAGGCTCGCACTTATCTTTTAATATCTAAAGTGAATATTGGATGATATGACACAAGTAGTAGTGATATTTCCAACAATTAAAGTATGTAAAGCAGAAGGATGCTGTGGCTCATCTCATGATTACCTCATTTTCCTCATGGGCTCGAGCAAGAAGAGCTTCCTTGGCTTCCAAGGATTCACGAACTGATACCTCCTCTTCTTTTGTCTTTTCAGCATGTGACTTCAAGCGCTTCATTCTCACAGGATTCTCACCAAGAACAGGCGCACCATCCACCAATGTGAGCTTTGACTCGGCAGCATCCAAATCTGCTTTTGCTTTGGCTGCAGCTTCTTCAGCTGCTGCAACACTTATCTTAAGAGATGATACTTCTTTCCTTAGATCACATATACGGTAATAACTCTTGCTTACAGCATTTCTAAGCACCTGCAGCAAGAGAAAGAAGTAAATAGAAACATTAAGGTCTAGTTTCCAAAATCTATAATCACATAATCCATAGTATTATTGGCATGGAAGAGAAGATACAGGAACAGGCGACTCTGCTATGCAGAATCCCACAACTTGTTCTCATCATGTAGTTTTAAGCCTAGTCATATACATACAGAAAATAACAAGGAAATTTAAAGAATTTGTATAATCACAAGAAATGGGTTAGAATCAAACTATTAATGGGCTTATGAAGTAAAGTTGATAGCTGTATCGATCCTTATCATGCACCATGAAAGCTGTGTGAGAAGTTAAATAGATCCAGCTTAAGCTGATTTTCCTCTCCGTCAGGACATAACATTTTTCTTTAGAAAGGTGAACAATTAACATCATCAAACATTAGACAAACTCCAGAAAATATGACTATATTAGCTTCTAATAGTTTTTATTGGTTATATATAACATTTTTCATTCACATTTTATACTTCTTATCATACCAAATGGTGACTAATTGTCAACCGCATGAAGGTGTTATATCATAGCCCAACCATAGAACTTCACACTTACGACATATATACAATTAACCATTTCACAAGAGGTTCTCGGCTAATGCCCAACTGTTTTGAGGAATGAACTTCCTGGGTAAACTAAAAATGGTTCCTCAAAAATTTTGCAGTTGTTCTTATTTGGGATTATCACAAGTATTTATTTGACAATAATTGGCTCCAATGACCAACACCATGCATTGTGTGATAACAACTTATAGAACTATTGCAAGACTGAGACAATAGCCAATTTATGCAAACAGTGGAGAGAGGGGGAGGGGAGGGGAGAGAGAGAGAGAGAGAGCTCATGATGTACCTCCCATGGACGATCAGAGGTATTAAATTGCACAACATTTCCTGGAGAAAATACCCATGCTACAATAGCCAAATTAGATAGAAGTCGATAACCCATCATTCTGTCAATTGCTACAGCTGTCATTTGAGCATTGTTCTTCCAATAGGAATTCACTTCTCCTATTAACAAGACCTGTTTATCATGATCAGGGCATAATTGCGCAATAACTTGTCCGTATCGCTCCAAGACAGTGATCAAATGAGTGAAACTCTTTGAACCAATGTCGAGAAGTGTTTGAGAAACAACTTTAAGAGCAACTTCCCAACCATGATTAGGAATCACGCTTTCCTCTACCCATGAGATTATTTCTCGGACAGTTTGACGTCCCTTCACCTTATTGTTGAGCTCCATAGAAAGCTCATGCTCTACTGTCCTTTCTCTATCATCGTCAACACTGTATCTGAAGTTTGGAGCACCCTTTGGCGGAAGCAATTCTTCTAAAGCAGGTGCATTCTCAATGCTCTACATTGAATGGTAACATCACGACAAAGAAAGGTTCCGACAAAGAAAGCATTAAAAAAACACATTAGAAAAAGACCAACACGCTGCCCAAACTATGTTAAATAAGACCCAAAAGGGGTACATTGGGGAATATAGCACTGATGGATCTTAAATGCCAATCATATATTTAGGAACAGTTCAAACAAATCTGAATTCTTTGGCTGTGAAAGACAATAGGTAGAAGCAAAGTTTGGCAGAAAGCAAAAAACAAGGCACCTGCTTCACAGAAAGTAAAAGAGCCCGAGCTGATTTTCAGTGTAGAAGGCACACTAATGAGTTCATAGAAAATTGCTGCAAATAAATATTGAAATTCAATGTATATACCTGCTTAACCTTATCCCAGTATGATAGACGTACTTCTCTCTCCAAAACCTCTTGAACAAACACACGTTGTGGAGCCCACTTGGGAAGGTCCAAGACATAAGCCCATTCCTCCCACGGCCAAATAAATTGAAAGTTTGATCTGTTATATAAGAAAGTTTCTGAAATATCAAACCAAGTACAGATTCATCTACCCTTCATAACACAAGCATCCATTATCTTGAGATATTAAGCATCGTATTGCCATGCATAAGTAGGATGTGCAAAACTTCAATTATCTTTAGATTGTTCAAAGCCATGCTCAGCTCTAAAAATAACTTTGTAACAGTACAAGGACTCTCTCAACTAACTGCCTGTCTGCCTTAAGGACGCTATCACTGCTAAAGTTTTAACAGACAATTCACACTTTCATAGAGTCACCCTTCAAACCTACATCAAGAGTTTCTGCCTTTTCAGGACCCAAAAATTTCAGTCAACTTAGAAGTTTCAAACATCATTGATTGGATATTAAAATCCAAAAATAGCTTGTACCCTTCAAGGGAACAATAATATTTTATTACCACGAAACACCCTAGTACATCACATGACAGAAAACACCATAGCTTAGAAAAGATGGTCAACGTATGAAATTTGGCCTCTGTGCATTGTCCAACTTCCTAAAGTATAGACTTACAGATGATGTGAAAACCAAAGGATGAATCGTATACGACACTCCATATCCAACTCAGCTATTTTCTCAAAAAGTGTACGAACTGCAGCAGCTACAACTGCAGGAAAGGCCCCAGGAAGAGCCTAAGAATTAAGAATATTGTCAAAAACCTTTATAATGCTATAAGATGTCACATTTAGTATAGCTTGTCTAATAATTAGACAACATATCCCAAAAACAAAAATGAGGAAAGGAGAAGTCCCAGTTACCTTACACAGGTCCATAATAACCAATGCATAATATATTGGCTTGAAGGGTGGTTTTGGCAGCAAAAGCAACTGCAAAAGGAATGAAGATCATATGGCAGACCATTATGATCTGTAATTGTTAACAAAGCCAATAAAGTGCATCTTGACTAACAAGAAAAACAAATGCTCTCTCCAACACCCCAAAACATAAAAATTACACTTTAAACTAAAGTAGAGGCCATTTAAATTTATTCAAATATTTCATATTGATATCAAACGGAGATCATGCTTTTGAAAAAAAAAAAAGGGAACGAGGTACGATGTATTGAAGCTTAATACCTTGAAGTAACTTGTGAAGATAATTTTGATAGAAACCTCAAATAATAATGCATAAAGAAGCAATATAGTGAATCAACATAACATACATGTTAGTGGTAATGGTAACATAAAATTTGGGCAACTAAAATCTCATCTAAACCACATATTTGTAGGAGTAACAAAATTAAAAGAGAAATTATTGGGAAATTTGCAAACAGCATCATGTATACAACATGTTACCTGAGAAAAAATAGTCTCGGCCATAAGATACTCATAGCGGAAAGGCACAGGAAGACCGACCATGTATGATGCACATTCCTTTCGACTAGCTTTGCATAAACCAAGAAACAGAAATAACTTAAAGTACATATAGGAAAGATAAAGAAAATATCAGGAAGTAATAAGCAATTATTTAAGCACATAAATTGATGAGAAGACAAAAAATCAATGAAGTATAGAACGACATCAAACTGGACCACACCCAAATAAAACTATGGGAATGCATGCAAGAACAAGTAGTTACTCCAGGAGTAGTGCCCAATTAAGCTATCCGTCCAATATTCAAGTCGCATCAATCTTAGTGTCCCACTGTCCACCATGCCATCTTGGCTTAATAATCATGCATTTTGTGACTTCTTACAATCGATAAACAAGGGCTTATTACTGATGGAGAGAAAATTAGCAAACTTCTGATTATGTTTATGAAAGAGATCAATGCAAAGTAGCAAAAATGTGTGAATGTTAGTTTACAAACCAGCCATTTAGGAAGAAAAGCACATCCAACAGATACTCTTCCACTATAAAGCGATCAATAGGCTGCATATCCTGCTACCAAACAAAATTAGAACTTAACTACAGTTTCAAAATTAAATAAATAAGAAAAATAGCAATATAATGCATAGACAACCTCAACTCCACGTAATGCTAAAACTCAATTTGTGATGTCAAAGTGTAGCACTTCATTAAGACAAAATGTGAAAAAAAATATGCTCAATACTAAAGGCAGGTAGCATGAAATACTAAGAGCTACTCTTATTAGACTGAACTTTCCTCTTTAATCCTGAATTCACTCAACATTGTTATTCAATACTAAGAGCTACTCTTATTAGACTGAACTTTCCTCTTTAATCCTGAATTCACTCAACACTGTTATTCAATAATTTTCTCTTTCAATTTAATAGAGCTTTAGGATTTTGTTTTCCCACATTAGCCTATCCACTTCTCATGCTACAACAGATACCAAACTCATAAAGGACATAAAGGTAAATATCAAAATTTATCAATTTAAACTTAGCGTCTGTTCTGAAGAATTAAGATGCAAAACCAGGGGAATCCAAAGATTCATAGAGCTAATATGTTTAAGGTTGATGCTACAAGTCATGTGACATGAGCTACAAGACTCATTGACCATGTATTAACTAATTTATGCTGCAAATTGTTCCATCAACAAGACTTCTGAAATTCCTACGATCCATGGAGATCAATATAAGAAAAATGTAGTCGTTGTGTGCTATGGATTCAAAGGTGATTTTACATATGGAAAGGATTTCAAAAAAATTTCATGAAAAAGTGATTCTCCTCTTGTACACAAGCTGCAATATAGTCAATCATACACTACCTCAGTTTTACTTGAAGGAAAGATATTGAGTCTGCGTATCCTTTGTGGATACTTCAGCTCTGCACTATGTTTCTGTTTGCCATAATTTATCCCTGAAAGCTGTAAAAGTGGCTCTGGTTGCTCAGGGGCATTGATACTACCAAATTCGTAAGACTTTCCAGCAACCAACTGAGCTTCAAATGAGAGATGAGGTCTTGGGACTAGAAAGTGGAAGTATGAAACAATGATTAACTAGAGTAATAATAACATAGGAAATAAAAAACATGAAGCAAGTGGCACTCAATGAGCTCTACACAGGGAATATATCAATATATATGTACATATAAGCACATTAGAACCATCTCTCATGTTAGCATCCAATCCACCAATCAACCTAAACATCAAAGCCTATAGCCCCAAGTAGTGTTCCTACATACTGCTGCATAGAAAAAGAAAATTGAAGATGTGGAAGTAACTTGCACATGACAACAATTCTCTTTTTCTGATCAGTTCTTTGGCAATGTACTATCCAATAAAGGAACACTTTGGAAGATTAATGATACATTTAGAACTACACTGATTGAGTCGTAATTGATTTTTTAAGCACAGGTCTGAGCTGAGGACAAGAGCGTTGTTAAATTCAGTAGAAGGAGAGATTATCAACTTCAGCCTAACAGCAAAAGTCAATAGAAGGTCTGAGCTGAAGTTCTAGAAATCATTGAAACATTATACTTCTCAATCGAATGAGTTCTACACCACCTAATTCCTTCAGCTCTAGAAGGATGATTAAACCTAGGTGGCAATAATCATTTGCATAATTCCTTCTCTATAGCTTTATTCCATAATCTATAGCTTTTGCAGGATATATTCCAATAAAAGAGTGAGACCAAATGAATTGAAGGACAATACAGGTTCTCACCACTATCAAGTTTCCATCCGCTGTCGGAGAGGATTTGTGTCCTCTCCCACAAATCTTCCAAAAAATCCTGACATAGGGATACAAATTAGTATGATACAAAATGAAATAGCCAAATAAGAATATCACATAAGTAGAATCACAGTTAAAGTAGGATCAATTGCAAGAAACTTAATAAAGTGAACCTTTCTTCTTCTCTGATTTTATGAGCTCCATGCACAATGAAATGTGTCGTATTAAATTATACCTTTTCAACAATACCATTTCCAGACCCATCCTCCTCAAAAAATGACAAGCCAGCATCAGAACTATGCCTTCTAAAGCTCAGGTAGGCTTCTATACCAACCATCACTCTCTCAATTTCTTCAGGAACTTGCTGCAACAGATGCTATGTTAGTGAACTGACACAGATACTGCTTAACCAACGTGAATACAGATATATTGTCAATTTCGAATAATGATCAGGACACTTACAGATTTTTTCTTTTAATTTGAAGATGGAGCAGAAAAGCATTACCTCAGTAAGTTCTGATCCTCCCCATGGAAGGCAGGATAAAACACAGGTTACATAGAAGTCACCACGAGCTTGCCATGCAGGGTTTCCTTTCTCCTCATCTATTGTTGTGGCAGCAGATGACAATAATGTCTCGAAGACAACAACCAGAGAAGTAGGTTGGAGCACTTTACTGCACATCTACAAACCATATCCAGATAACCAAATCTTCAACTTCCAAAAAGGATGTTAATACAAAATCCAAAGTAAGTGATGCCTAACATAACAACCTTATGACTGGTTGTTTAGTTTCAACAGACGGCATAGAAGGTAATCTAGTTCCAGCAAATAGTCAGTCATAGCCTATCTTTTTGTAAATAATTTAGAAAAAAATCAATAAAATTTCTTGAAAGTCCTAAACAACATTATTTTCCTCATAAACAATCTCCTATGTTTCTTTTTGAATGATCGGATAGCAAAACCACCATACCATAGCAGTGAGAAATCGCATCAAAACACGAATCTTGTTGCAGTTTCCAGAATCTAAGGCATCCTGAAATGTTCACAAGCATTAGGAAGAACACTTGCAAAGCAGTCTCAAACTTGAATAACACACAGCAATTATTTGATCATAGAATATATGTGCTCAAAATTTAAAATTTCCTCAATGATCAACAGCTGAAGTGAATGCCACAATACACATGGCATGCACAGCTTTCAAGTGGGTAAAACACTTTCTCACTTGATACACACTGGCCATTGTTGTGGACACCAGAGACATAACATATTACAAAATGCATAACAAGAAAAGTAACTGAAGCTATTCCAAATACATCTGTAAAATATATAATCGGTAGAGTGGCAAACTTAAAGGCAACTATCAACAAAAATCCAGCAGATATAAGTAGTCATATGTCATCACTTTATGATCAATCCAATTAGAAAGATAAATCAAATCAATCTTCCAAGTATATTACGATTATCCTTCACATAAAAGAACCACAACCAATTCAACTTGAAAGATTAGCCACCTGGAAATTATCTCGAGTCTTCTCTAAAATCTTCTCAATAAATTCCTCATTTTCCAAGTTCAACAATCCAATCTGATATGAAGCAAGAAACGAAGACAGATAGAGTCAGTAGCAGCAACAAAGGGTGGATAATAACAAGGCAGTAACAAGTTGAGTTTCAAAAGGCAAAGAAAAACTCATAGATGGTTAGTTTCCTCAGCACATTAACAATATACGAGAGCACCATGATTTTGTTTCCTACGACCTTTAAAAGGGCTTTAGAGGCCAAAGATTTGTTTTACTGAAGAAATGTTAAATAAGCATCATTAACTTGACAAGAAATGATTTTCAGGAAACCATAATCTTTCTCCAGTCCACTCATGATGTACTAACAATAAATAATAAGCCAAACCCATTAAGAAAACAAGAACCTAGACTATGAAGGAAAAGTTCAGTCATCTTCTCTCTATATTGCAAGATCTTTCTCCCAAAATAAACTTGGAGCACTCATTTCTTGAAATATTTTGGGTTTACAGAAAGCTTGCCTACATACAGACATCTATGGGTCAATGTGAATGAAACTGTTTTCACATCCATCAAGTATTCACATAATGTAAAAGAGAGAGAGATATAAAATATCAATGAAGAAAAACACTACCAGTGTCCCATAAAAAGGAATCTTGTGCGGCAATTGTTCAACACATTGAAGAAGAAACTGTCAGCATGAAATAAAACAACATGAATACCAGTAGTTGATTAAAAAATAACTTGCATAAGAAAAAAGAAACAATTCACACCATTTCCTCAATCAATACTTTCTCACAATTGTAACTGATCAAACATGACCACAAGTGACGTAGCGTGGGAAGGAAAAACAAAGATAAGTAGAATAGAATAGGCTATAATTGATGTAGATTGTAGCTGGAACTTGAAAATAGGGCTTAGGATTTGTAGAAAAACCTCTAAAAGCATAAAATTATTTCACTGATAAAAGACATACCTAAATATCAAGCATTGGCAGCCTATTTATACTAGTATAGGACCTAATCCAACTCCTAATAGGAAAAGGAAATACTAATTAAAAAGTAATATGCTAATCCTATGATAACTAGGAATCCACATAACTTAAGAAATACTAAATAGTAAGAAATCCAATATTAACTAGGAAAACTAAACTAACTGCTCCTGCATCAACAAGAATGCAAAATCACTTTATTAACCTATGTTCATTCTTTTATTTGTTTTCTTGAAGAAAACAAATAAAAGAATGTTCAAGAAAACAAATAAAAGAATGTCCATACAATAGGCCTAAAACGTTAAACCCCAAATGAGAAACAAGTACAATAGCCTCAGAAACTACGAGCGTGCCAGCATTTATATTGCATCAAACAGAACAAAACAGGGCTCTTTTTCAGCAGGAATCATCTTTGAAAATAAAAAGGAACGTATAAAATCGTTGTATCTTTGAAGCTACGGAAAGCACGTAACATACGCAGAATTTCAAGCCCAAAATAAACTTGATTACTTCCACCTCCAAAGCAAGCCAACGCAAACTCAAATTTCATTCGATGTATAATGCGTCGAAAGAAAAGTGGATGAGTAATTTTTTTTTTTTTTTGAAAGAACAAGATAACAGACACTACCTGGGCAGCAAAATGAAGGTCAAAAAGTTGTTTTTTATATCGTAAGAAAACAGAATAGAAGAAAGGACGTTACAGATAGAATATCATGCTCAGAGTGCTCCAGTTCTCGCCGAACAACACCGAAGCACGTTTCCTGAAAAAAGCATTTGGAAGTGAACATGGTAAACAATTCGCAAAAAACAAAAAAATTTGACTAGGGTGTAGGAAGCGAGAGAGAAAGAGGGGTGTACGGACAATGTGGTCCTTGAAGTCGGAGGATGTGCCGTACTCGGGGCTCTTATCTCCGATTCGGAGCAGAAGACTTCTCCAGCTGCTCATTTCTCTGAATTAGAGATCGAGAGAGAGGGAGAGCGATTTTGCAGAGAATTAGAGATCGTGAGAGGGGGAGAGGGATTTTGCAGGGTTTAATGGCTTCGATAGGGAATTACGGAAATGTTCTTTACGTATTTATTAAGCATATTAAGTATATATATATACTAAGAATGAGTGTGGTGACAGCCACGCAATCCATCTCACTTGTCTATTTAATCTAACGGCTTATATTCAGCCAGCCAATCAACCATCCAAAGCAAGGTTTTGTTTCTGTTTTTTATTTCCTCCTACGCCTCCAATAAGCGTCCTCCCTACTCTTCCTCGTCCCCTAGTTTTCCTCTGCTAAACTACTTCAAACGTTCAAAGGTTTATATTTTCGTGTTTATGCTTAGTTTTTGGTGGTTTTCTTGGACTTTGGTTCTGATAGACGGCAATGGCTACGACTGAGGCGTCATCGACTGACAGTTACATTAACCGTCCTTTAAAAACCACTCTTTGTGGTTTTGGCTTCTTCTCTATCTTTCTCTGTATCTAAGAGTTGCGCTTCCTTCAACCTCATCGTCTCAGACCCTCTCTCTCTCTCAGTGTGGGTCCTTGATTTCTCGATCTCTAAGATGTAAGTCTCTTCTACAGCCTCTTTTTTTTTGCTCGACCGTCACAAACCTCGCAATCTTCGTCTTACTTACAAAATCCCTAATTTTTTCTGCTCCGTATTCCTGTTGCTTTAGATCTGATAAAAACCTTTTTCTTCTTCTTTTTGATCTGTTTTCTTTTTTCGATTTACTTTTTTTTGCATGCAACTGATTTGAATCTTTTTCTATTTTTATGGTTATTTTTAATTACTAATCTTGATCTGCGATGTAGCTGTCGTGACGTGTAATCGATTTATCTGCGAGTGTTTGGCAAAAGTAGTGATCATGCTGGGTCTGTGATGGGTTTAAAATGGTGCTCTTGTGAGTATGAGGGTGATGTTTTAACTTTTGATTTGAAGTTTTGCATTAAGAAAGCTATGCCCTTTGATTCTTTGGGTTTGGATTTTTTTATCGGATTTTGATTTTAATCATCACTAGTATGCTGTATAAATTTGTTTATTTTCTCTGCAGTTGCTCTAATGCCCAGGCAAGAGCTTTGCTCCAATCAAAGTGATTGTTCTTAAGGGAGCTTACTGTCTGATGTTCCCGTGAAATAGTATAATGATTGAAAAATTCCACCGCTGGTTTTACCTTAAAACTTAGCCCGTGTTTTTCTTTTAATTCAGTTTGACTTTGCTGTTTAGCAGCATTAAGTGTTTGTATTGGAGTACTAACGGATGTACTATGGATGATCTCTTTGTTTTATGGCAACCATGATTGACGAAGGAGAAAAGACCTACCCACTCTGCACAGAAGAGATGGATTTAACTAATCAACAGCTCAAGCCTTGCAAATGTGGTTACAAGGTTTATGGCATTGATTCCCTAGAATAGAAATGTTCTATGATGTAATTATCTTTGATGGAAATTAAATGTTAGCAAATATGATATTGACTTACATCTGGGGACTTCTTTGAGAGAAGCTATTGTATTGCAGTTAGTCCTGTACATTTTTGGTGTGTGTGTGTGTGCATAACTCTGTGATCGCGGCTTTGTCGTCGATTTAAGAAAATCGACCTTGGGAACCGGTCAAAATAAATTTATACCAAGGATTGCA
>JANITX010000210.1:33709108-33724586 GCA_027564395.1 Erythroxylum ulei | reverse complement strand
GCCAACAAGAAACAAGTCACCTAGTGCAGCAAGAATAGCCTAAGACAAAGAAAAAGTGGAAATTAAACATCAACCGAACCTAAGCAAAACGTCCATCTATCAGTTATAGATGTAAGGCATGAAAAACATTAGAGATACAAGTAACTTTCTTTGTCAAAACAATTGCCCTAACTTCAGACATAATTAAGCAGATCAGACTCTCTCTCTCGTAGAAGATGTACTCTAGAAGCGTCGAATGTTCCTTTCTCTCCAAAGCGAGTATAAACAAACCCCTAAGACAATAATTTGTACAGGGTTGTTAGAACCTGCAGGTGAAGACAGATAGCTAGTGATATTCATAAGCTCGGATCCAGGATCTGTCCAGCAACATAAGTCACAAACAACTCTCCAAATAGAATAGTTGAAGGGGCAAGCGAAGAAAAGATGAGAACATGATTCCATCTGAAGGGAATACATTGGGCAAGAAGGATCCATGTGCACATAAGGAATACGGTCAGCAGTGGATAATTTATTCTGAATAGCTAACCAGAAAATGAAGGAGATCCGGGGCGTTAAAAGATTGTTCCAAACTGTGGCTGCCCAAGGAACAGGGAGTCGGCGATGACGCAAGTTGTCACAAATGAAGTGATTAGTCAATTTGCTCAGTGGAGTCCCCTTCCAAAAGAAAGTCTCAGATTTTTGAGGAGTTGGGGAATAGCTAGGTTGAATATGACTCAAACTTCTTGGGAATTTCCACGAGTTCCCATCAATGAATGATATCATACGTGTTTTTAGAGGGAACAATGGAGAAGGTCTTGAGGGATTTACCTGAAAGATTAAGGGACTGCGATTAGCCCAATTGTCATACCATAGAGAGACCCGACGTCCATCTTTGATAACATAGGAAGTCTCTAAGCGAATATAGTCTCTTAACTTCAAAAGCTGGTTGAGGAAAAAAGAGAAATTAGCTTTCGGCTGAAGCGCCTATATGGAATGTCCTTTCAGAAAATAAGTGTGCAACTATTGGATCCACAAGGTTTTTTTATCCTCCAGTATCCACCATTGACGTTTGAGAATCAAAGAGCGATTAGAAGTTTTAACGGAAAGAATATTCAAACCACCCTCCACCTTAGGATAGCAGAGATCAGACCATTTCACTTCGGAGGCATTACGATTACCATTCGAATGGCTCCATAAGAAGGTTATGAGAAGCCTTTCAATTTCTTTGATGATACCTTGCGATAAGAAAATATGGGAGCTCCAGTATACATGCAAGGAATTAAGGACGGATTTAATAAGCTGGAGTTTACCCGCATAAGACAGAGATTTGTTCACCCAAGATTTAATCCTCCGCTGAATCTTCTCTAAGAGTGAGCGACAATCAACATAGGAGAGCCTTTTAGTAGATACAGGAAGCCCAAGGTAGAGAAGTGGGGGATCTTTCAACAACATACCCATGGCTTTAGAAACTGAGGTTGCCATTGTCGCTGCACCTTTAGACAAAAGAAAATTACTTTTAAGCAAATTTATCTGCAGCCCAGAGTGATGTTTGAAAATACTGAGTGCATGAATAAAGGTTCGAATAGACTCCAAGACCGCCCTGCAAAATAAGAGAAGGTCATCTGAAAAACATAGATTAGTAAGGCCAAGTGTCTTACACTTCGAATATACTTGAAGCTGGGATTAGAAAGAGTTGCGGTGCTGATAAACGCATTAAGGATTTCCATGACCAGAAGAAAAATATATGGGGAAAGGGGATCCCTCTAGCGAATGCCCTTAGCTGCTTTAAAATACTGAGTAGGGGCACCATTAATCAAAACTGAATACGATGCCAAGGTAATGCATTCCATGATCCATCGGGTAAATTGAGTCGGAAAGCCGAAAGCCTCCAACATAGCTTGCAAGAAGCACCAATTAATACTATCAAAATCCTAGTGAAAATCAATCTTAATTTGGTGGGCTCGAAGAATTAGGGTACCCTTTTAAAAGCTCTTGAACAATAAGAAAGTTGTCTCCAATGTAACGATCAGACAAGAAGGCACTGTGGTTAGCACTAATTAACGGAGCCATAGCTTCCTTCAATCTGGTAGCAAGTATCTTAGAGATAACTTTGTACAGAAAATTGGTACAAGAGATGGGACGATAGTCGGTAAAGGTGGTTGGAGTCGCTCCTTTCGAAATCAAGCATAAGAATGTTCGATTAATCTCTTTCAGTAAGATTCCAGTTCTAAAGAACTCATGTGTCATGGATGGCTTCCTTGACAAAAACACCAATAGTAGGCCAAGCTTGTTGATAAAAGTATCCGTTAAACCCATCAGGCCTAGGAGCTTTCTTGCCATTCATTCGAAAAACACAAGCCTCTATTTCGCTATCCTCTACTGGTTTGGTTAAGAGAGGAAAAACAGAAGGTGAAACCTACTTAAGATTAAGACACTGCAAATCCAGAGAAGAGACAGAAGTATGATCGGCAGTACGAAGTAATGTTTTGAAAAAATCGAAGGCTGCTTCCCTAATAGCCATCTGATCATGGGTAATATTACCATTATGAGAAATGGAATGAATCCTGTTCCAGTTCCATCTAGAAAGAATCGAATGGAAGAAAAATTGAGTGCAACTGTCGCCATCTTGAAGCCAATTGATTCTAGCTCGTTGCTGCAAAAGTGAGGAATGATTACTAACAGCTTGCAGATAATTGGAGAGGGCGATCTTTTCTTTATCAAGAAGAAGTTGGCTCGCTGGGGTATCAGATAAAAGAGTCTGCACGCTAGTTAGCTCCGATCTAGTGCGATTGATTGCTTCAAAGGTGGAACCCTGAGATGCCTTAATAAGCTTAAGTTCCTGTTTAATAACTTTCAGTTTCTGCATGCAGATAAACTGCTTGGTGCCCCGACATCCATATATAGCTCCTCTCAAAAAAGCATCTCCAAAACTAGGAACCGTAACTAAGTAATTATTGAAGTGAAAAGGATGATGAGCAGACATGATTGGAAGCAAGTGGGAAATCTGTATAGGAGTATGGTCAAAAAATAGAGGGTCCAAAAAACGAGCTATGCTACTAGGGAAAGACTAAAGCCAGGCATTATTGACAAAGGCTCTATCAAGCTTCTTACGAATAAACCACCTGTCTTTTTGCTTATTAGACCAGGTAAAGAAATGGCCAGCAGAACTGAGATCAGATAACCCAACCTGATCCAAGCAATCCAGCAAATCAACGGAGTAGTTTCGTAGACTAATGTTACCTTGAGCCTCCGAAGAATAGAGGGTGGTGTTGAAATCCCCACATAGGAGCCAAGGTTTAGAAACAGAGCTACTGACATGGCGTATGGTATTCCATAAATCCCTTTTCTGAAATTCAAAATTGCTGACATACACAAAAGAAACAAAGAAGTCAAGATTGCCTTGCAAAATTAGTACCCGAAGGTGTATAACCTGATCTGTAGCCTCAACAATGTCAACCTTAATTTCATTAACATTGAAGCATACAATAATCTGTCCATAGGCATGATGATTGTGATTAGATAACTAGCTCCATTGAGGGCCCAAAATATGGAGTTTATTCAAATTAACCAATCTGATTTTAGTTTCAAGTTATCCAAGCCAAACAGGTTGTTCTTGGAGCACAAAATCTTTAAGAGCTTGTAACATAGAAGGAAGGTTGATACCACGGACATTCCAAGCCAAAATCGACATATTAAGAAGAGGTGGTGTTGAGTCTTTTTCTCTTGCCCCTTTTGGATTTTCTAGTAGAGATGGTTCCACTACTCTCTGTGGAAAAAGTGCGAGGAGAAAAGGGATCAGGAATGTCCCGTACTAATTCAACTAGAGAGGGCTCAGTGGATTGAGGAGAGACAGCTACAGCAGATAAATCCGCAGAGGCACCTCGTGAGGTCTGAGCGACCTCATCCTCGAGATGTCTAGATAGAGAAGGTTATGGAACCATAGTAGTAATATCAGTCCCAGGCAATGCAGCAATAGCAGTCGCAGGCAATACAAAAGTATCAGTCACAGGCAGTTGAATAACGGCAGGCAAGATAGTAGGAGAATGATCCTCAGATTGATAAGTCACAGAAGACGCAAATGTCTGAGCAGGAGCTAGACCAACATTGGCATTCACGGTGGTCTAAAGGAGCAGCAGTAGACATTTGGCCAACCTCGCTAGGAGAAGCCTCTGCGAGATTCATCAATTCAGAGTAGCTACCAGTATTAAATATCCTCCCGGTGGGTTTCCAAACTAAAGTAGAAGGCTTGAGAGGGGGCCTCCAATGATAAGAGACAGTTATGTTGTCTTCCCATAAATGATTCCCTTCTTCAAGTCTCATGATTGGAATTTCAGTAGGGAGTTCTTTGGAGATGGAAATATTTACACATATTCGGGCATATCCAATTTGTTTCTTATTTGTCGTATTCTCGTCCATACAGAGTGGTTTACCTATGAAACTTGCGAGATGGCTGAGACCCTGCGTAGTCCAATACTCCAGTTGGACTTTGTGGAAATTGACCCATATAGGTAAACTCTATACCTTGATAGTTTCTAGTGTAAGACCCAGTTGCCAAAGTTGGAGAAAAAGAGGTTGACTCCCGAAATGACAAGGTCCCTCCTCAAGGATCTTGTTAGCAGCTGAAGTGGAGGAGAAGGAAAATAATACTAAATTGTCTTCCGAAAGAAGGACATCAACGAGTTCTCTGTTCTTCCAGGATTTAGTCGCCCAACGCTGAAGAAGAGGAAAAGTTGGTCGTTTGTCAAGAAAAAAACCCACAATGGTAGATTTCCAAGATTCGGCGCCCGCTTGAAGAGTAGTCAGGTCAGGGGAAACGATGAGCTTCCCATCTACTTCACTAGGGGGAGTGTAACTCAAAGTAGTCAGGATGGAGTCACCAACTACCCGCTTCCAAGATTTGCGAGCAGGAATGGTAGCAGACAAGGGATTAGGAGAGGGGAGGGAAGGTTCAAAAGAAAGGGGGGAAATTGGTAGGTGGGAGAGAAGAAGGTTCAAAAGAAAAGGGGGACAATCGGCAGGTGGGAGAGATGGTGGGTCAGGCATTGTTGGAGGTGGGAAAAAATTTCAAGGGGAAGAAAGAGGAATCTAGAGAGAGGGGAGAGCTTCTCTCACTCTTAAGGTAGTTTGGGACAGATAGAACAAAGTGCATTTACAGAGATGATCCAAAAGGCCATGAAATTGGCAGAAGTTAAGATAATCAAAGCTTCCAGCACTATTCCCATCCCCTACTATTCATTGACAGTGAATGGATCTAGAGGAACGAAATTGAGAAGCAAAGATTCACCTGACCACAAATGGACAAGAATGACAGCTTGAAGATGGACAACCATAAGAACGACCACTCAAGCCTTCTGGAAGCTAACTGGGCATCAATAGGTGGAATTGACTACAAGTATTAATTCAACTTCAGGAGGCATATGGAGAGTCATGTAGGAGGAATATCTGTAAGTGACGAGCGTTGAGATGGAGACGAAGAAAATAACAAGGAACGAGAGACTTGCAATTAAGAAAGCGATCTTCTGGTTAGGTGGGTATAGTTGATCTTAATTGATTTATAAATGTGATTATGATGTGAATGGTGAATATTTTGTCTTGAAAATTGATTTGGTGATTATAATTACTGATTTAAAATTTTTGGTGAAAATCTGGAAAAGTTTTTGAAATTATGAGTATTTCTGGACTAGGAAAAATATCAAGTAGCAAGATAATTGATAAATGGTGGTAGAATTAAATGTCAAATGGTAGTAGAAATTGTTGATAAATGACACTAGGATTTAATGACGAATATCATAGAAAATTGGGAGACAATTAGACTAGAAATTGGAGACAAATGGACTGGTAGAGAAAGAAGACCCATTAGAAATCATAAGGTAGTGACATGTGGCAAGTGTCATAAGCCATGCCACACACCTATCCACGATATTTCCTTTCGTTTGAAAGACTATCCTTTGTCTTTCATTTTCATTTGATGCTTTCTTCTTCTCTCTTCATTTTCGATCTTCATCTTCTACATTTCTTCTTCTTCATTTCCATGACACCTTCAACTCTCACCGTTGTGAACTTTGCCATCATTTTTCACATGTTTCTTCAAGATCATGTGTCTTATTTTTAAAGAAGAATCTAACCTACTCCACCTTCTATGATGATGATTGTGTGGTTCAAGGAAAGCTAGGGTTAAGTAATAATTTGAAGATCTTGAAGTTAAAAAAGTTTAAAGATCTTGAAGTTAAACAAGTATCATATTGTTCTTCATAATTTGTTAAATGAAACATGTATGATGATAGTTAGAGGTTAAATGATCATAAAATGGTGTTTTATATATGTTGGAACGTGGGTAAAGAAATGAACACATTGATGTCTTGTTTTTGTGTTTATGATGATCAATATTTAATAAGTTGTTATAAAGATGAGTTTGAAATAGAAAGATCATTAAAAATGATGTAGGAAAAATGCAGAAAATTTTAATAGGTAAATGGATGTTTCATATTATGATGTCAATGTTTATTAACGTGGATCTCTTTGGGTGTTTTGGAGATGAACTAAAATGAGTCTAGAGCTAAAGAAAGGAAGAAATGTGGTGTCTTGAAATGGGAAAAATTAAGATGATAGTTATAAGTGAAATGAATGTGAGATTAGAGTTTAGCATGTGCAGAAAGTTGTTGATGAATGTATATATATATGTAATGTTCTGTTTTTTGGAGTTATGATTAAACATAGAATAAGATTTGTTTGTGGTTGAAATTGAACTGAAATAGAAGTAGGAATGAAGAGGAAATAATGGGGACATAAGCTAGAAATGATAGACTAAGCAAAAGAGATGAACTAGGATGAAAATGATGATGAAGTGTACTAGAATATGTTAGATGGAGTGTTTTCACTAAATAGGAATTTGTATTTTGGCCAGATCTTGATCTGTATACATCCAAATAGGATGGTTTTAATTTCATATTAAACTAGAGACATATGGCTATATTGTTTATGAAGGAATGGAATTTGAATTATGTCTCTAAGACTTTAGAAATTTGACTTGAAGTTGAGTACAGTGTGTTATCACTGTGTGAGAACAATCTATAGTATTTTAGGTATAACTTTCATAATACTAAACCAAACTCATGAACTTGATGTCGTTAGAAACTTAAGACATATAGGAACATTTGTTTAGAAGAATGTATTGCCTAAATACCTCATTTTGTTTGTCAAAAGTGATCACCAAGTAGTTGTATGATCGTGCATATTGACTAAATACGTCATTTTCTTTGTCAAAAGGGATCACCTAGTAGTTGCACGATCGTGCACAAGCACGATCATGATAGAGAGGGATCATCAAGTGGTTGCATGATCGTGCACTACTACCCTCCCACCTTAACTTGGCGTTTTTGGATTTAATTGAGGTTTGAAATGAACCTAGATGGTTGTTGAAGTAAGTGGTTAAGTGATTGATAAGTTTAGGATGTTAAATGACATTAAAATTGAAGAATGGATTGACTTGATATGAATATATCTCAATTTGGAAGTTATGAGTTGTTAATGATGTAAAAGTGTTTTTATGAATAATATGAATTAAGTATGAATGAATGAATGAGAATTGGGAAATTGTGTGGGTGTATAATGCTAGGAAAGGATTGGTAAATTTATGTTTGATGAATAGATGATTGATAAATTGAGGATAATCAAGTTTCACAAAATATGATATATGGATAATCATAAGATGTTAATTAAGGAAATATACCCGGTATTGTCATTGAGCATGAATTATACATATACATATGTATACGATTGAGTATTCATGAAAAATGTGCAAATTAGTAGTGTGTAAATGTTTATGTATTGCATGATATAGAAGAGCAATTAAAACGACAACATCTATACATTTCCAGGACGTCGAGGCAATAACTATCTGGAGCATGCTGTGAGTAACCTAGATGGTCTCACATTGATTTATTGTTTTGTTAAAATTATGAATTGAATTATTATGTGATGTGAATGTGTTGATTCCGAACATTGAATGTCTGAGGCGTTTGATGCATGAATAATATATTGGAAGTGCTCATTGTATGTGAATTTGAAAAAATATGTGATACTCAACTTAATAGTTGAATGCTGGACTAAGGTTTGATGGTGAATGTGAATGTGAAAGAAAATTGAGCACAAGTGAATGATTGAATACATATGATGTATTCCACTACATGAATGCATAATAAAATAAAGGCAGTTGTGACTGGAGTCGCCAGTGAAAAGAGCTTAAAGCTCAAAATATAGAAAGAGCCTCTGGCTCACTATGTATAATGAGCCCTGTATCTCCAACGGATAAGGGACAATTATTAATGAGCCCGGTATCCACAATGGATACGGGATAGTGAAAAAGACACTTGATCACAACAAAGTAATAAATGAAAGTAAGTCTCATGAACATTGCACATACAATTTAATATGCATTATATGAATGATTGAATTGAATTGTATGAACCGTTATGAATGAAAAAGGTGAATAAGTGAACTAAGTGTTATATGGTGTTACTTGATAATTGTCGAAAGATGTGCATTATATGATGACATAAATTGTTTGAGAACTCGAAACATGAACTGTATGTGTTATGTGTATGAGTGAGCCATTGATGATAGGTAGCTCATTAAGTTCGCAAAACTTATCAAAATTGCAACATTGACTTTGCACGTGCAAGAGAGTGGGTTTAACTTCTATGACAACTTAAAAAAGATCTAGTACTGTTTTTGGATAAAAGAAATGGCTCAAAGGTTGATCAGCTGAGACTAAAGGATTTAGATAGAATTTTGTAGTTCCTCATTCATGTAGCATATAGCATATTTTTGTAATAAAGCTATAGACTCTGATAGCTCTTCGATATTGTCTATCAAGACAAAGTATGTAATGCTACAATGTATATTCGATTTTATGAAATGAAAATGAGGAATTGGGTTTTTAAATATTTGTGATTTATGTTTCAATGATAATGCCATGATTAAGTTGGTGATGTGGTTGCTCTAACATGCCACTCTTATGGAGTACGTACTCGAATATCCTTTAGAATGTTGGATATGTGTCCTATGAGAGTGGGATGATACATTTGCAATCTTTAGAGAATGAAAAAATGAATACCTTTTATCTTATCACAATTCCCTAATCGTTTATGTTTTGCAATGATCATAAATAAATCCCAAGGTCAAAAGCTTGATTATGTTGAAATTTGTCTCCGTCAGCCTGTATTCTCATATGGACAACTATATGTATCTTGGTTAGGAGCTCGGACTCCTAAATCAGTTAAAGTTCTGATTATTCCAGGAACTTTTGATTCTTCAAAACTTGATCAAAAAACAAGAAATATTGTCCTTCATGAAACTTTCCAATTAGTCAAATTATAAAGTATAAAATATCAAAAGGTATATGAATTGTTTTGTTCGAGTTTGTTTAAATTCATTTCATATAAAAAAGCATTTTTCCTGATTATTTTATTTGATTCCATTTCATATACAAAAAAAGTTTAATGATTATTTTATTGAATAATTTTGAAAGGATGGAAAAGCGTTTATTGATCAAGGATATTTTACCTGGTGCTTAATGGTGGTCCTACGAAATTATTGTCCAAGAAAAACAACATATTTTTACATCACCAGGCACACCGTCAAATAGGCAAAAGTTTATCTTTTTGATTCAGAGGTATGACAATTATACTTTCTTCATTAAAATTCTTCCCTATTTTTTAAACTTTATTATTAACTATTTGTTTATTATTAACAGGGATCACAAGTTGAAGCTATTATCTTTAACAATGATATCCAACGAATGGACCATATTCTGCGGCCATATAAGAAATATATCATTTGTAACACCATTGTAAAGCCAATTACGTTTCAGTACCAAACTGAAGACTTAAAAATTCAATGGATAATTACAAATCGCACTGTTGTTGAAGCTATAGCAGATGATAACAACATCATCCCTATGAAATTCAACTATACATCTTTTACAGATCTTATCAACCATATAAAAGACAAGGACAAATTAGTTGGTTTGCTCCTTTATCTATTTCTTTCTAAAACTTTTATTTTTTTTGGTATTATATTTAATTATATTTATTTTAACATGTGATAGATATTTTGGGTGTCGTTGTTGAAGTCTTGGATCAAAAAGAAATCAGCAAAGATGGCAAAGTTTCAACTGTCCAAAAATTCGTTCTTGCCAACAACAGTACGTTACAATCTTTATTATTCTCTATAGCTATTAAAACCTAAGACTTAGTTATTTTCTGACATTTTCCATTTTTATATTAGGTAACAAATCATTATACTATCAATATGAAATGCTTTTGCTACTAATGAGGACCAACAAATTTCAAATCCTTGCATACTTATCCCATAATTGTGTGTCGCAAGCTCAAAGTTAACTTTTATAATGGTAATTTTGTTTTTTGTTCATCACACTTTAAAATTTTTCTTTGATTTATGCTTCTATTTTATACTTACTACAATTGAAGTATTTTAGGTGTTGCATCATCCATTTTGTTTGACTCCGCAATTCTTATTGATCCACCAATACAAGAAGTTGCAGAGCTTAAAAATTGGTACTGCCATATTTGTTATCTTTGCTTTAAGTACAAAAAAATTATATACAAATTTTAGAATATTTTAATGGTTTTATATTTATAAGGAGCTCAAAACCCTTATTAACTAACAAGCTTATCTCAGATATAATCCTGATGTATCTTTTGGTTCACATTAAAAAATTACTTAGATTATCTTCTTGAAATCCACCAGTAAGGTAAATACATTTTATATTATGTTATAATCTTTCTGCCTCGTACATTGTCTGTCTGATATTAATATTTCTAACAAAAATCTATCTACATATTTGTAGACTTCATGGATTAAAGCTCATATTTCCTTTCAACATATTTTGCAAAAGTACTAGTATATGGCTTGCAAAAAATGCTTTCGCTTGACGACAACTACATATGGAATTACATTCACTTGTAATTCTTGCAAGGAGAGGCTCCCAGCTGAACCCAGGCATTTTTTTCTCTTTTTTTCTTTTCAATTTTCTACCTTTTCTTCTGATGGAGCGTATTTGATGGCAAAATTTTCTTTTTCAACTACCAATATGTCAAGGTGTGACATGTTAAGTCACACCCGTGGGAACCTTCAATATCTCACAGGTGTGACATGTTAAGTCACACTCGTGAGCCTCCAATATGTCACAGGTGTGACATGTTAAGTCACACCTATGAGAACCTCCAATATCTCACGGGTGTGACATGTTAAGTCACACCTGTGACAACCTTTATGTCATGGGTGTGACATCACGTGTGTGACATGTTAAGTCACACCTGTGAGAACCTCCAATATGTCACGAGAGTGATTTAACATGTCATGGTTGTTAGGCATTTCAAAATTTCTGATTTTACTCTGTTTTTTTTCTTTTATAACAAGCTTTCACTAAATAAATCGTTATACTAAATAACATACATATTCTCATTAACTTTTGTTGGCAAATGTAGATGACACTATGATGTTATAGATGCCGCTATAATGTTTATTTAATTGATGAAACAGGAACTATCACAGCTTCTTCTTTTTTTTGGCAAGCTTGGTGAAAACCTCTTGAAGTTTAGTACAATTGAAGCTATGCAATTTTACCACCAGGTTATATTTTTTTAACTTACTACAAATAGATTTACATTTAATAACAACAATTATGATATGTTTATCATATGATTAATGTCCTACATTTTTACCTTCCCATAACAAGAGTATTGAACTTCCTCTGGAAAAGGTACACGTAGAATTAAAAACCAAGACATTTCTTCTTCATATAAAACCTGCTCACATGTACTCACCAAATGAAAGACAACGGTTCACTGTTATCTATTACCGTCAAATTGATGATTGTGAATTGCAAAAAACTTCAATTAGAAAAGAAGATGACGTTTCAAATGATGATCCAAATAACAATGCTGACATTACACCTACATCTATTTCATGTATTTATCATTATCTATTTAACCAATTTTTTGCATCTTATCTTTATCAAACTATGTGAGCTTCTTTTTTTCATGAATTATATTATCAATTGTTATTTATCTACTTAGAATTTTCTTAAAAAAACAATAATATTCGGTTTTATACTCTGTAGCTAATATATTTTGGTTCTTTACATTTTTAGAAGATATTGTTGTTTCTTCTTCAACAGTAAGACAATGTCTTCACAAAAGATTCAGTGAAATTAAACCTCCGCTAGCCTCAAATGCAGATGTTGATGACAAGAACAAAAACCCAAATTATCATAGACTTTTTTCATAGTTCGTCGAACAACATAAACATGTAACTTTTCTAATTTTTGTGCTTTAATTTCCTCTTTTCTTAAACTTCAAATTTGTGTATGCATGTATGGTTGTTTTTTTTATTAATTGACAACCATCACTAACATTTTGTGACTTGGCTCATAACCGTGACTTTGTTGCGCCATTAGACAATTCTTTATATTAAACTCATCCACGTTCATAAAATAATTACTTCTAATTTCATACAAATTTCAACATATCAAAAGAAACCATTTTCTTTATTTATTTATTTGCTTTCTTTTGACATCCTTTGTTTTCTCTTCCATGTTAATTCCTATCACATGCATTATTTATTGCTAATTATTATTAAGTATTATATACTAGTATTAAGTATATATATAGCTCTTCAGGACTAATAAGTCACAGCTATGATTTAAATTAATTATCTCAGTTAATTATTATTTATTATTAGTTATTAGTTAATTTTGAATTATGTCTTATTAACTATCTAACATTTACTAATCCTTTCATTTTTTATTATATATATATATATATACACACACTAAGCAGGATGGATACGCATTTCTTTTGATGTTATTATTTAATTATTAATTTAGTTTTAATTGTGTCATTTTTATTAAAGTTAATTAATAATTGGTTGTTAATTATGTCATTATACAATTTTATAATAGACTCCTCCATTTTATTCCAATAAATTTTAAATATATATATAAAAAGTCACCGCTGTGACTTAATAGTCACAAGTGTAACTATCATACTCACAACCGTGCATCTTATTCTTGTTTTTTTCTAACCAGGCTTTTTCACATCATGAATGATTATTGTTAATTAATAAATAGGCATTTTCTTATTAATCCTTTCATATTATTATTTAATTATTAGTTTAGTTATAATTGTGTTATTATTAATTGGTTGCTAATTTTGTCATTAGAAATTTTTATTTTTATTAACTATATATACGTAAAAAAATTTGGTCAAACATTTTAAAAGTGAAAATGTAATTCTGATTTTAACAGTCCTCTAGATGTCAGGTACTATTTAATTATCTATTGTAAATACTTAATGGATGTATTACCGTATTAGAACTTACACTTTTTTGACTGATTTTCTTTTCTAACTATCTATCAACTCAGCAATTCAACTTATCTCTAAAAGTCACTAAACGCAAGAGTTATAAAGCGAATATGATTTATCCATTTGTTTTTATTACTATTTCAACTTTATATTATTCTGACCCTACAATACCCAATCATTCTCGCTTTTTTTCCTATAGCACTAGCGCATGAAAGTTACGTAATTTAATAATATCAAATTAACCATAACACCAACTACTTTTATTCTATCTTTTTCTAAAACTCTATGAAAACTATCAATTAAACATAAACATTACGGTAAAACCTTGACCACAGAAACATCAAATACTATATAAACATCAAAATCTACATTCATCTATCAAACTAAAACTATTTAAGAAGCAAAAATCCCATATCCATACATATAACACTTATATTAATTATCAGGACTCTTTTTTCTTTACCGACTCTCTTTGATTTTCTTCTCTTCTTCCTTTCTCTGCATCTCCTATGTGTCTCCAAACGTCATGAAATGAATGAAGATTAATGCCCCTTCATCCCTCATTCACAAAATAATGTCATTAACATTCATACAAATTTCAACATATAAAAACAAGTCAAATTAAATAAAATTAACCATAACAATGCCTCAATATCAAACTACAATTGTACTCAACCAAAACCAAAAACACTAAACCATAAAAATATTAAAACAAAAAAAGTAAATTATAATAACAACAAATTATTTTCTCATTTAATAATTAAAGATGTCAAAGATAAATTCAATAAACACAACCTAAGATTTTAAAACTCATAATAATTCGTGAACAAACTATTCTTTGTATGCATAACCATAATTATCAAGTCCATCAACTGAAAGACCATTAACAAGTGTGATAGACACTCACTCCACTTTCCATTCTCTCAAGCATTCAAAGGTCACAAATATTCGTTAATTATTTATTTCATGTAAAGCATTAACCATAAGCTTGCTTACTAATCCAATCTCCACTACTAAATATCTAACACAAACATTAATTCAAAGGTGTTTATTTTGGTTGAAATGGGGCCAAGGTACAGATAGGGAAAAAGATAAAACCAAGCTTTAAACCATAGGACTAATTGAGCATTTAAAATGATACAAACCAATTAAATATAAAACATACAATTTTTTCTTTTCAATTACAAACTTAGTCCTACCAATCTACCTTACTTTTTCGTTCTCGCCTTTCTTTTCATTTTGTTTTTTTTTCTTTTTTCTTTTTTCTTTTTTATTGCATTTTCTGCTTCTCTTTCTTTTCTTTTTTTCTTTTTATTTTTTTTACTTGATATGATTTGTTTTTTCCCAATATACAACAACATAAATTCAAAAAGGAAAAAAAATGTAAACATCAAATGCAAATTATTACAATCCAACCCACCCTTAACTTATAACCTAACTATATGTTATACTTCTCCCACAAGTGTTCCATGCAACCAATTATACCTTTTAAATGATCAACTTGCCCTTACGGCTAATGTAATCAAAAAAGATAAACAATTAAAGCCAAGGCTCATATTTCGAGTTTTAACCAGAAAAAGGTTTCAACTAAGCTCAAGGGGGCTCACTAAGGATAATATCATGGTGGCTTTTTAAGTTGTCAAGATCAATCCTAAATGCCTTCATCACTTCAATGTTTGCATAAGATTATGTAATCTAGACTAGTATTTGCATGCAAGTTCTAGACTTGCTTAACCATGAAAGAATACTCTTGGTAATGAATACTTTTAATTGGTATATAATATCTCAAAAAAGCACAAATTCTTACCAAAAGAAGGTCTGTTGGATCCCATTTTCGAAATCCAACTCTTAACAAAATACCATCATACTTGAGCGTGGTTCCTCAAAATCTCTTCTTGCTCTGATACCAAATATGTTGGGCCCCGTTTCCAGAGCCCAACCCTTAAACCATAAAATGTATGCATATTATTGTTGGACCCCGATCTTTAAGTGGAATTTAGTCATATTAAATGTATGAAATGAGTATTTTTGTACATGTATTATGATATAGATGAAATTGTGCTTTAAGAAAAGTAATGAGAAAAGAATTGATTAGTTTTGATGGCTTTGAT
>JANITX010000210.1:33667568-33679956 GCA_027564395.1 Erythroxylum ulei | reverse complement strand
TCCGGTGAATTCATCAATGATGGTTCACTCACTGAGTTTGCAAAACTCATCAAAAATTGCAATGTGGCTTTTCAGGTACAAGACAGGAGACCTAGTTCCTTAGACAGGACTTAAGGAATCTTTTGGATAGAGATATGGCTCAGAGGTCTGTCAGCTAACACCAGGAGTACTCTAGCAGTATTTTTGTAGTTTTGCTAAAAATCTGTATAAGGTTTTGTAAATAGTTGTTCGGTGGTAACAGTGTAAGCTTTATGAATGAATGGAATGAATGGTTTTTAAAATTAGTGACTTTTGAGTATGTTAGATGATGCCATGTGTAGGTTGGATTGCCATGTGTTTGTCGGATATGTTTTGCTCCAACATACCATTATCATAAGGTATATACTTGAATGTCCTTCGGGTATCCAGGTATTTGCCTTATGGTAGTGGGATGTTGCATTTTTAGTATCAGAGCATGGTTTGGCATCTTTAGGGACAAATATGAGTTGAGATATGATAATTAGTGAGATATTCCGATAGTGATCTCAGCTTTTGTTCATTATAGGTCATCTTCCATAGGAGATCAAATTGGTGTGTCAGCTGACATGGCGTCTGTAGGAGCCAATATAGGGTCTCATGTACTTGAATTTTCTGGAATGCCTCCGAGAATTCCCGTGAGGCGGGAAAGGAAATATGATAAGCTGAGAAAGCAAGGGGTTGTGGACTTCTATAGAAGTACAGACCCAGCTGAAGCAGAAGGGTGGCTTGAGAGAACTGAAAGAGTGTTCGATCAGATGAACTGTGAAGCATGAAAAATGTGTCTTTTATTGTTTATGGACCTGTGATTGATGGTGACTTTATGGTGGTTTCCATATTATTGGTTGATTAAATATGAGTTTGCCCAAATCGTGTGTGATCAATTATGTTTGTTACTCTTTAGTCCAAATGCCACATGTTTGGTTTAGTTTTTAATTAAACGATGAAGTGGTTCGTCGTTTTGTCTTTGTAACTTGAATAAAACCACATCGTTAGCTTATAGTAGCAAACTAGCCTATATTTATTATGACACAACAACTACTGGTTATCCCTTTGGGGACATCAGTTAAAATTGGAATGCTACAGAGCAAATTATTATGGCCCCTGTGCAAGGATGACATGCACAACTTGAGAAGTGGTGAGCAGAACTTTGCAACATATCAGGTATAACCAAATTTTGTAGCATATCAGGTATATCTATCTTACTATTTTCTTAATAATTTTGTCTTCTAAATGAAGATTTATAGCTTTTCTTTAACTAATATTATTCTATTTTACTTATTTATTATTACTTTATTCTAATTATTTATTTATTATGTATCTAGTTATTTTATCACATTTTTATGTTTTTTTTAAAATCTTCATGTCACATTTACATATGGTTCTATTGGAAACAACCTCTCTACTATGTTGGGGTAAGGTTGCGTACTATCATACCTCACCAGTCCCCGTATTGGTGCAGGATGCAACTGGATGTTGATGACGACGACGACGACGACGATACCATAGGAAAGAGGGATAAATGAAATCTTTATTCAAAACATTTGGAGGTAATATAGATTCAAAGTAGATGTTGAAAGATTCCTACCCCTTTTTTATTAAGTACCCAAGTGATTTGAAAAGAAACTAATTAGTAATTACTTGTGAGATTTGCAGTAAAATACCATATCTAAGCAATACATAATAAGGTACCCCTTTTTTCCTTAAAACAAAATAGTATTGATCCATCAAAACACAATGGGACTGTGATAACCATGTATAACATAAAGTTAGGTGCAATCTACATAATCATGTGCATACATAAGATGGTTGTACTATAAATCATGTAGATGTATAAAGGAAAATATATTTTTACCATGATTTAACGAACAAATCAATTAGTAGGCAATGGTCAGCCCACTTACATTATATCATCAAATAACTAGCTTATAAACAAGTGTTAATCTAGAGTTGAGATCAGTTGTTTAGTAAACTAACGAAATGTTACAAATCAATCAACTATTTGCTTAAAAAAAAATATGAGTGCTAAATGGACTACAAAATTAATAGAGTTGATATGCTACAAAGTAATAGAGGAAATGATACCACCTTAAACATTAGTTCTACGACTAGAATATAATAAAGGAATACTAAATCATTTATGAAATCTAGATATGGATAATATTATTGATATTGCCTAGTCTACAATATAGGTTGTGGTGAGTTGGCACTTGATAATAAAACTTGCTTATAGAGTGTAGAAGCTTTTTATCCTTTAGTTCACATCAATAAAAAAACATTGTAAAAATTATATATGTAAGTTGTTTATTATTATTCCAACCTTAATGTTACTAAGACCTTGTCAGTACGTTAGGAACTTGGAATTTGAAACCTTATATCTCCTTTCCATACCATTGAAGACAACTAAAGAAAAAGAAGAGGGTAAACACTTCCAAACTAAAGCAACTTATTCATTAAAAAAATGATTACATATATTCTAAATCAAGATTAGGCTTCAATTAGTCGATTACTACATAATCCAAAATCCATTTGCTTTAATCAACTAAATCATCCACAACATGAAAATGGAAAATCTCATTGTCATGTACTGCTGCATGTTTTAACAAGAAATTTTGGTGGTAGAAGAATAACCTAGTCGTGCCAATGTTGTTGATGTTGAAATTATTTAGTCAATATAAGTTGTATTATTCAACTTAATCATAATAATGGAATGTTGAATTACTAATCTCAGTTATATAGGAAAATTGATGAATAGTATGAGATGATTATTTGCAAACTTTCCTTTACTTCTTACATTATGTTTACGAGATTATAGTAAGCTTAAATGTAATTGTCATTTTGAAATAAAGACAATGAAGTTTATAACAAAATTTCTTATCTAATATAATATTTTCTTGTCACTTTTTTTTATTATCACTTATATGTAATTATTTCTAACGATGGAAGCTTTAAATAATATAAATGATTATAATGATTGTGTGGAAATAAATGAAAAGGATGGGATATGGAATAATGTCATAGAGATGCATTTAAGCTCATTAATGGTCGAAGAAGTGAAAAAGGAAAATCGAACAACCACTACCTTTTCTAAATCTAGTTGGGAGAATATTAAGGTAGGTCCTCTAACAAAATTCAACAAAGAATATATTAATGTTCAATTGAAAAACAAATATAATGCATTAAAGGCTATATTGAAGAATTTCAAGAACTTACTCAAGAAAGCTAGAATCAGTTACAACTCCTTCACTGGTGAAGTTTATGCTACAAATAAATATTAGGAAATTTTATTTTAAGTTAAAATATGTCTTTGCTTATTCATTTTTTTCTCATTTACACTTTTCGTTATTATAGGTGCATAAAATAACTCACAGATTGAAGAAAAAAGGATATAAAGTGTTTTTATAATTGTATCATATTTTTGGAGATACTACTGTAATTAGTTTGCGTGCACATCCATCAACTAAATCTCCATCGAATTGTACAAAAAGGAGCATGGGATTAATGCTGATGAAGTTTTGTTCATTCAATGAAAAAGGATATCAAGTTATAAGTTCTCCTTCTAAGACAAAGAAATCTCCTAAGAAGATGATGGCAAAGAATATATACTATAACATTCCAGAAAAGGTTTTGATTACAATTGCTCGACAATAAAAAAGAACAAATGTTTTACCTATCAATGGGAGAGCCAGGTTGTAGCATGTTAATCATTGGAGGAGGTGAACATATGTATTTTGACTTTATTAATGGATAATCTTGAAAACATTCTAGTATTTAATATAGACATCAATGAACTAATAAAGCTTGTGTTAGCTTTTGAAAAGAGACTTAGGACTTCTACAAAAGACAAGCTACAATTCTTCATCTTTTTGCATTTAAAATGGAACTTAAATAGCTTCTCCTAATTCATAACTAATATGATGAGTATTGTAAGTACTTCTATATGTAAGGTGAAGAGGTAAGGAGATGAGGGATCTCCTTGTCTTAAGTCTCTTGCACTCTTTATGAGTTTGGAAGGCTATTTATTAACTAATATACTATAAGAGATATAAGTGAAGCATTGTTTAATATAACCAACAAAAATTGATGGGAACCTAAATGCCTTGATAGTATCTAAAATAAAGGTCCAGTCAATAATATCACATACCTTATGAAAGTCAACGTTGAGAGCACATTTCTTGTTTGAATGTCTCCTATTGTAATTCTTGAAAAGCATTTGTGTTAACAAAATATTGTCCCTAATTTGTCTCCCTCCCTTGTGAAGAATTAATATATTATGGTAGCAAAAATTTTGCCTATCAATAATAATCTTGGAGATGATATTATATATTTTGTTGCAATATGAAATTGGCCTGAACTCTTTCAGAGAGCTAAGTGGACGAACCATAGGAATATGAAAATAAAAGTCTTGTTAAGCTCCCTCAACATTTTGCCATAATTGAAGAATTTCGTAATTGCTTATTTTACTAATTTCTTGGTATATGACCTTGTTATTTTTTAGAAAAAAAGGGCATTTGGACCATCAAGGCCTAGTGTTTTATTCCAATTAAGAGTAAATAAGGATCCTTTCACATCATTTACATTAAAATGCTTGGATAAAAGCTCAACCTCTTAAAATAGTAATTTGCTCATTGGTGATGGATCAAATTAGTTATATAATAGAGGCTCCACTAGTAGGGGTTCAAAGAGTTTTATAGAAAAAGATGAAGGCCTCCTATAGAAGATCGATTTAAGATTTTATTTGAACACACCATAGTTATTCTTTAGATAAATAATTATAATGTTGTTCCTTATAGAAAGCATTGATTTATAAAAGAAACTATAATTTTTATCCTCTTTTTTAAGACATTATATTCTTGATCTTTGTTTTAGGAGGGAATGGTTATTTTCAATTACTGAGATATAGTTTAGAAAGTTTCTTTTTCCTTAGCTTGTATGTCTTCATTAGTAAGGGATTGATATATATTATTTCTAGCTCTGTATAGTCTTTCCATAGCTTCAAATAATGCCTATAAATATTTTTACACTTCTTACTATTAAGAATCATGAGTCCAACCTTCACCTTCTGAAGCTTCTTATCTAAGTTTATAACTTATTCCCCTAAGATTGACAGCTAAGCCCCTTTGTGATAACTTCTTCAAGTCCCTAAACTTTAGCCAAAAATTTGTTGAACCTAAAGGGATATTCAAAAGGGGTTGTTAAAAAGAGCTTTACTCTTAGGAAAAGTAGAGATCTATTAATCATTAACTAGAGCCCTGTCAATCTTTTTCCTTAATAACTATCTATCTTCTCTTCTATTTATTACTCCAGGTGAAGAAATATCCCTCTATCTTTAAGTCCCTGAATGTTACAATACAATCATAAAAATGTCTGAATATTTCTTGAAGGATGAATTTCCTTCATCTCCTTAGCGATGAATCATATAATTGAAATCCTTAAGAATGATCTAAGGAGGGTTAATAATAATGAAAACAATGTTTCATCTAATTGAAATCTCTAAATAAAGAGAATAATGTTTCATTAAAATGTTAGGTCTTTTTAAAAAATGAGAAGAGTAAAATAAGGAAGACAAGCTTCTTCTTAAAAAATGAGAAGAGTAAAATAAGGAAGAAAAGCTTAAATTGATAAGTAAACAAATAAATTTAATAAGAGTAAACAAATATATGGCCTTTGACTAGACAACAGGGAACCATAATCAAAATGGAGTTCTACTGCAAGATAGGTAATGGTTTTAGTTTCCTTTTTTTCGGTTTGATAATTGGTCCTCGTATGGCCCTCTAGATGAAGTGAAAAAGATTGCTCCAGAACCTTCATTATCAAATAAATAAATATCTATCATACAAAGTTTTATAATGCTTTGATATTTTTGTTTTGAGATTTGTAACACTTTAACAATACTATTGTAGGTTTTATAACTCCTTAAGATTAGTGTTATAGTTTTCATATAAAAAATGATACTTCAAATAGTGAAACAAGATGGGATAAATTTGATATGTGCAAGATGAATTTGATAAGTGCATTGATTGACTTATTTTGTGAGTTAGTCAATATTGTAATAATGACAAATGCATGACGTAGTTGTAACTATTATTGGCAAGTACGAGTCGATCTCACAAAAACAATGATTACTAGTAATTACCTTTTTCCTATTATCTGACCTACAAATTGATTTTGATTTTTAATAAAATAAAATAAAAGTAAAGAAAGTAAAATAAAATAGGTAGCAATTAAGAACAACACGCCACATAAGTTGATGGGTGGTTATGTGGCAAAGAAAGATCCAAAAAGGAACATGATATGAGACATAGGCTGAGATTCTAAGAAGATCTATAATCATGTTAGAGTATGCCTAATCTCAGAAAGTTACAAATAGATCTATGATCTAAGACACAAACGTGTCTTATAGTGTGAAGTTAAATAGTTTGATACAATAATCCACAACATCAACCAAAGGCATGCTTGAGTCCATGTCCTTCCCTAGAAATAAGTAAAGAGATCTATAACTTAAGAATGGTCATGTCCGAAACCGTACATCCTGTAAATTTAATACGAGATCCTTTTATTTTAAAAAGCCAAAAACCTTAATTTGTAGTTAGTTTTTCATCTTAAGTTTTTCTAGGGTTTAAAGGAGGGATCATCTTTACATTTCTTCTTCCTTGCCATCTATGGCTTATGACTAATTCTCTACACTTAGTCAAAGAAACTAAACCCTGAGATGTGATTTGCTTTCACTATTTAATTTATATATTAAGCATCAAATGTTTTTCTATTTTATGAAGGCCTATTATTTTATAACTTGATTCAATATATTACTAAGTTAGATATTAAATTCATAATTATTTAATCCATATAATCTTTGAAATAATTAAGTTATTAATATAAAATTTATCACCCTAAAATAATCAAAAAGAATATTCTATTTTTTATTAGTATTGATTTGAGAAAACAATTTTAAAATATTATAAAATTGATTATTATTGTTGGAAAATTAATAGGATTATACTTAGATATGATAAATATTATATCATATTTTATATCTAATTAGAATATTATATGATGAAATTACTAAATTATAAAATAATGTCATATAAAAAAACAGTAGTCAAAATTACTTTGACATTCTTAATATTTGAATGATAATAATGCATTAATAAACATCAATCTTAATATATGAATATAAATTATTTAGTCGAAGAATTGAATATAAATTATGAAATTTAATTTATTTAATCTTAAATATAAGCTTGGCAATTAGGCTCGAGGGCTCGATGTCAATGGACCAAGACTGAGCCAAGACTGGGCCTCAAGTAGGGCTCGATCTTGGGCTGCCCAAGTACAGGCCAACTCAAGGTTTGACAGATATAGGGAAAACGACGCCATTTTGTGAAAATAGGCATCATTTTTATTTTTTAATTAAAAATAAAAAATCGAATCGAATTGGGATTCGTTAGGCTTCGCACCAAAAGTTGTCGAGGTCGACCCAACCCAACCTATTGCCAACCTTAAACTTAAATACAAGTTAAGAGTATAATATTTATATGTTATCAACATATTAAGAAATATAAAAACTGCTAAAAAAAGTTATTTAATCAAGTAACATTTGATCATAAAATTTGAAAAATTTTAAGAACAAATACAAAATATTTAATTAATAAATACCAATATTAGATATTAAATTTCATTAGGATAATTAGTATTAAATTAGAATTTAGTTAAAGTTAAAATTCAAATTCAAATTCAAATTTAATTAAATTACTAAAAAATTCAAACACTCTGTATAAATAGTTTAAGCTTTACATGAGTTAAGATTCATATAAATATGTTAAGCTCAACATGAGTTAAGATTCAAATAAATAGCTTAAGCTCTGCATGTTAAGATACCTAACATAACCCTCTCTATACCACTTTAGAAATCTATTAACTCAATTATGTAAATATGAGTATAGACTATCTGATTTTCAATAGCTTAATTAAAAAATTCACTACAAGAGAATCACGGATGGAAACAATAATGTTGAAAATTAGCGACAAAAAATTGCATTCCGTCGGTAAAATTCGTAATATATGGTAGTTTGCGACGGAGAAAATATCCGTCGATATAGCTGGATGGGAAGCTATCTCGCTGACTTTTGCAATGGAATTTAGTGACGGAATAGGAATCACTGTCAATAAAAGAGGCACGAACGGTAGGCGAAAAAATAAACATCGTTGTTTACCGACAGAAGTGTATTCTGTCAGTAAAGTTGAAGATTAAAAATCGTCATTTGCTTCGACTGTAATGTTTTTAGTAAAACATAAACAAATCGTGGTTTACTGACGAAAGTGTATTCCGTCAGTTATTTACTGACGGAAGGGTTATTCCATCGGTAAAATTAAAATTTAAACACAATCATTAGCTTCTTCTTCAGCATTTTTGTAAAATCTAAAATGATGTCATTACCAGACGACGTCGTTTTCGTTAAACGTTTGATCTTAGCACGAAGCCCACCCCCGTCCGTATTTTCACCTTACTTTCTTTTCCTCTCTTTCCGCTGGTTCTTTGTCGCCCTGTGCGGGCGTCAGTTTGCTTCTCACCGTCCATCTTCTTCCTTCTGCATCCATCTTCTTCCTTCTGCATCCATCTTCTTCCTTGGCATGTTTCGGTTCCCTGAGAGCGTTTTCATTCTATGTCTTCATCGCGCTTCGGTTCCCTTCTTCCTTCCGATGCTTTTGTGTTGTTCTTCCTTCTACGTCTTCCTTTATTCATCGATTGAGATTAGTGAGTTTTGTTTTGTACCGAGTTTTGTGTATTGCTTTTATAATTTCCGAATTGTGTTCGTGTGGATGTTGAATTTGTGGGGATGTCATACTGAATTCGTGTATTGAACGGTGTTCATGTGGATGTTGAATTTGTCCACATTTGGAACTGTCTGAAATCTTTGCCTGGTTTTTTGTTTTTGGAATCCTGGACTGTGTATTTCTTATGAACTCTAATTAGTTAGTTATATTCATTTTGGTTAAAGATAGCAGATGTAAACTTATCCATCAAACTGATAGGAGATAACGTGTTTCATGATTTTGTTGTGTTGAGGTGAAGACTTCTAAGCTATCCTTATTGGCGCCTCTGTTGAGATGTGTGTCGTAAAACTAACCATAGTTGAATTGCCATAAGATTATACTATATTAAGTATTATTGTACAACTATAAAGGGATGGATATGCACTTTTTTGGAAGCTATATTTGTGTCATTTACTGATGTAATTTGAGGGGAAAATTGGTAGAACACATACTCATTGCCAGGAACACAAAAAGGAATGGATTTTATTGTTCTTGTGGTTGACAAGTTTTCAAAGATGACACATTTTCTACCTTGTAAGAAGATGGCATATGTGAGTTCAATTGTAAAACTATTCTTTAGAGAACTGACGAGACTTTATGGCATTCCAAAATCTAATATATCTAGTTGTAATACTAAGTTTTAGAGTCACTTATGGAGAATTTTAGGGGGCATGTTTGATTCTTCTCTTTAATTTTGTAACTCCACTCATCCATAAACTGATGGGTAAACGAAAGTAGTGAACAGACTATTATGTAATTTGGTGAGATGCATATGTCATGACAAGTCAAAAAATAAGGATTTTCTTATTACCAAAGTCGAATTTGCCTATAACAATGTTGTCTATTGTTATATTGGTCCCTCTCCATTTTTTGTGGATTATACTAACGTAGCTAATCATGCTGCATAAATTTCAAGTTTATCCAGTTGATTTAAGATCCCTTTCAATTACTTAAGGTTCCTAGCTAAGATGTAACATCCCATTACTTGTGGGAAGGTTAGAATTGTAAATGTGAGTGAATAATAAGAGTTAGAGATGCACTTCCATGTTCATGCATAATAGGTCATACATATACATATAAATAGTGAAGTTGTTGCACATGAAAATAATTGTACATGCATTCATGAATAATTCTGGGTATAATTGAATCGAGTCGTGATTTTTTTTAGTTTTAAGAATTCAAATTTGTTTATATTGGATATTCTATTGGTTGTTAAGAATATGGTATCTGTGAATTTTGGTTAATTTAGGAATAAATTTTGGAAATTTTAGAAAATAGGAAAAAGAAATCAAAAGAAGCCTTGGAGATAGTTGGATTGTAAAGATGAAAGTTTAAGGGAGTTAGTTTCAAAAGAAACTAAGTTAGAGCTTAGGTATTGGGAAAGTGATAAGTTTCACTTAGGCTTTTGTACTTTTGTTCGAAGTACGTTACTATTCTCTGAGAGTTGACAGGTTAAGTTTTGTCGAAGTTCCTTCTTCTTTATCATCTTCTTCAAAATTTCTTCCCATACATAGAGCTTTCCATCAAACACCTTCTAAGGGATTTCTATCCTTTTCCTTTCCTACACAAAACCCACTTTGTCATTTGTGTCCTCTACCCTAAGAAAAACCAGAAGCTGGTCATTGTACTCAGTGAAGTACAAAATTTGTGTGCAGTTTAGGGCTTGAAGATTTTGGAGTTTTTAGCAGGTAAGTGGTGAATAAATCCTTTAGAGTTAGAGATTTATGAAATAAATTTGATAAGTTACTGTCATTTGCATGGAAAATGACATTTACGTATTTGTTCATAAATACTGTGTTTTTGGGGATGAAAATTTGTTATAGTGTTAATTTAGTGTTTTGAAAGATATTTTTGAAATAAAGAGTAGATCTGGAAAATGTTCACTGAGTATATTTCAGTATTTTAGCCACAACGTTTTCTTTAGTTGTCCAAACAAGATGATTCTTAATTTGAATTAAACCAGAGATATATGGCTACATTTTGTATGAAGACATCACATTTCAATTCTGTCCCTAAGAGTCTCAAAAAAAATTCATGAAGTTGAGAACTGGATGCAGGACGTTTGGAGTTGACTGCAAAATTCGTGTTTTGACTTCGGGAGAAAATCTAGATTGATCTAACGGTTTATAGTATGAAAATTTTGGACATCTGAGCTGAAAGTTATGTTCTTTATAAGTGGAGATGTCTTGGAGAATACAAAAGTAAGACGATACAAAAGTAAGATGAAGCAAAGTAAGATGAAGCAAAAGTAAGATGATACAAAAGTAAGACGAAGCAAAAGTAAGATGATACAAAAGTAAGATGAAGCACAGTAAGACGTTACAAAAGTAAGATGATACAAAAGTAAGATGAAGCAAAGTAAGATGATACAAAAGTAAGATGAAGAAAAAGAAAGACGAAGCAAAAGTAAGATGAAGCAAAGTAAGACGATACAAAAGTAAGACGAAGCAAAGTAAGACGATTGAGGACAAAAATAGGTTGGATTCTTTTGGTCATAACTTCTTCTGTAGAAACCCAAATGACTTGATTCTTGAACCATTAGACTCATAAGAAATTGCTCTACATATCTACCAAGAATCATAACCATATGAAATGAATAGAAAAATATTGAGTGAAAAGAGTGGGACGGGTACAGTGAGTGTGTTCTTAAGTAATATGAACTGGTGTTATTCTACTGAACATACTTCAGTATTTTGATGATATCTGGAGCTCTACTGATCCAAATGAGATGATTTTTATTTTTTGGTAAACTAGAGACATTGAGCTACAAATCGTATGAAGATGTTGGAATCTAATTCAGTCTCTAAGATGTTTAAATTCTAGAAGGAAGTTGTCTATAGTACACTATTTGGACAAGAGCAGTCCAAAAATGTTTGAAGTATATATTTTGACTCACAAAACCAAATTGAGTGATTTTGGTATCAATGGAAACATAAGACATAGAGGAACATTTTCTAGAAAAGAGTTTGACCAAAGTAAATCAGTTTCACCTTCTGATTGAACATGAATTGTAGACCCGGAAGAATGTCCTGGAAAAAATTTGGAAGTAAGCCAATGGGAAATGAATTGTTGTTTCAATGGTGTTCATGAGGCATAAACCTAAGTATAAATTATACTTAGATGAGTTTTGATACGAGAATGATTTTTGTAATGAAATTGTTGGATAAATACCTGGGATTTGTCTTGAACATGCATTGTACATAATTCGTTTCATATGTATGCATTACTGAACAATTATAATTGTGCATATTGTGATATTTGCGTGCGTTGTTTGATATAGAGGAGCAATTAGAATGTCAACCTCCAAACGTTGTCAGAACTTCCAGGCATTAGCTTCGGAAGCAACTTGTGAGTAACCTAGACGATTTCGCTCAATTAATTGTTTGCTTTAGAATATGTTTTGAATAATGATATAGATATGGTTCGATTGTGTTGATTCCAGACAATGAACGTCCGGTAATTCTGATGTATGAATCAGTTACTAAAGTGCTCCTTGTATGTGAACATGATGAAATAAGTGCTTCAAAATGTGAAAATTGTGAATATGCATATGAATGCA
>JANITX010000210.1:33637648-33648367 GCA_027564395.1 Erythroxylum ulei | reverse complement strand
ATATCATCAATCAACTTTCTATTTAAACAAATTAAATATATAAACAAATCAAAATATTATGCACAAATAATTCATAATTGTTGAAATTATGCATTAACCATAAGATCATGAAATAAAATTTAATGTCAGGATTTAAAAAAAAATTAAAATATTTACCAATCGAAAATACAAGTAAGTCGGTAAAATCCATTATATTTACCGACGGAACACCACAAATCTTCGATAAACTCATGATATTTACTGACAGAACAAAGAATCACCATTAGTAATATTGACAACTCATCGCCAACTTTACTATCAGGATTTGCTGAATCGTCAATATATTCACCAACGGGACAATCATAAACTTGGTAATGTTATCGATGAAATAACCAATACCATCTTCAAATATTCCGACGAAAAGAAAACAACTGTAGGTAAATTTACCGACAGTCACAGTCACAGTCAACCATCGATATATTCACCGACAATTACATAAAATATCCATCGGTAAATTTACCTACGGTCGTTTTTACAACGCCTTTATTCGTCAATTAATTCCGTCGCTAATTTCTATTATTGACGAAATTCAAAAATTTTCTGCCGATAATATTCGTCACTAAACGACATTTTTCTTGTAGTGGTTAATTTCATAACAGAGTACAACTCCTCATAAATGATTTATCATATTAAAAAAAATAAAGTAATATTGATTTATAATTACTGAAATAAATATTGTAAGTAATATTGATTTATAATTAATCATAAATTTTTTTGTTCATTTCTAGTACACAAGTGATAAATCTCATCTCCATTTCCAAACACCACCATCACCCCAAGCCAATTTTAGATTAGTTCCAACTCCTTTCTTTCTAGCTTAGAAAACTATAATAAAATAGATTGTAATTACATCTAGTTACTTCAATTGTACTTACATCCCCACAAGCTTTAATTCTCAAAGAATAAGTGCAAAAAGAATTGGCGAGAAACATGTAAAAAGTTGAAACATAATGCTACTTGCCAGATAAAAGTTTCAAGTTTTGAGAGGTTACAATTCTATCAACTGATGCTAGTTATCCATCTAAAACTTGTATTCTTTTTCCCTCTCAAAATATTATTCTTCATCACAAACAGAGTGTGTGGGCGAGAGGATTCAGAAGACAGTACAGGGACGATTATTCAAGAGGGAACCATCTTGTCGGAAGATTCAGGCTGCCAGAAGAATCCAATCCAGAACTCACAACACTTATTTGGCATCACCTAGCAAAGATTAGACGTTTTCTATCAGCAAATTAGGATTTTAAAGTAAAGGAAGATTAAAGCAAGATTTAGATGGAAACATGGAACATAACAGAAAGACAGTGTACTCTCTCGTAATTTCATCTGCAAAAGTTTGTTAGCATAAAGGAAGCCCTACGCTTATGCAAATCTAGGGCATGAAAACATAACAAGTGATGCAGCTTCGGCGGACCTCTTTTCCTGTTTAAGCGTACTAGATATATGATCTTTCAATTATTTTGTTTATAAACAATATTCATTTTTGTTCAGGAATGTGTAAACTCGTGAAAGAGGCAACTCAAACCCATGAATAGAGTAGATGAAACCACATTATGACGTTACACCCCACTAAAAAACATGAAAAAAGGTTACCTCCTTTAGAAAGTTTTCTGAGCTGAGCAAGGGCTGCCGCAATCTTGGCACCAACAAGAGCATTGTTTTTCACAAGTGCAATATCTCAAAGATAGTTAAGAAAAACAATCCAGTAGAAGTTTCAACAACCACAGGTGCCTGAAAGGCAAGAAACCAGTGGAAAGAAATTATGCATAAGCAAATAAAACTGTTCAAGTTATATATGATAGCAAAGTTTTTAGTTTATCGTGAAAAGAAATCTCCAAAATCAATGCAATTGTATAAAAAACAGGAAAAAGGATACTTGAAGCCAGTGATGCTCCTTCTGTAAGTTCATTAACTCTTGCAAGTAAGAAAGGTGTTTCTGCACACCCAGTTACATTTTTTTCCCTGAGGGTCCACAGTTTATAGACTATGAATTTCAACCAGATGCAATAATAAAGAGAATCAATCAGTTAAAAAACTCAATGCACCATTTGTGTAATTAAGCAGATGTCAACCTAGCTTCTCTCAAGGCAGTTTGTATTGCAAACTCAGTTACATTTCCAGATGCTGCATGTTCTTTTGGAATTGGAACTGCAATTAGAGTTCCAGTCCCAAGCTTAAGTTGGAAGTTAGCATCTGCAAATTACAAAAGCAACAAGTGAATAATGAACCCTCAAAGCTTCATCAAAGTGGAAAAAGAATACTAACTTGTTTACTTGCCTATTAGCCGTGCACAATCCTCTGGAGAATCTACGCGACAATTTACCTAGTTTAATCAACAAAAATAAGATGATCAGCCAAATCAAGAATCCTAATAAATTATACCAAATCAAGCACTTGCACTGTTGCACACAAGCCTGGCCATCCAACAAGCGCATTTCTATGTTACATGCTCTATCTTGCATTGACTATTTTCTGCTCTTCTTCAAATTCCTCTTGAATAAGCATTTTATCCTTACATATGTTCCTTGCATTTCTGACAAGTTCAATATTCTTATCCCACCCTCACTTTCCATGAACAGGTTCCAAGAGCTAATAAACTATCTTGATAAGTTTTCAGAGTGAGAAATTTAAGCTTGGGCAGAAGATAATAGGTAGCAATTTGCTAACCAAATAACAAGGTAGTCACCAATTTATATAGCTAATTCAATTCTATAAACCAATGCACCTTTTCATCTAATGTTATATAAAATTATGATGGTTCACTCTAAAATAGATCTATAAGCCAATTTATCTAGCTAACTTGATTTCTGTAAACCAATGCCGATTCCTTCCCATCTAATCTTCTTCAATAAGCTCCTTGTGAAGCACTTGACAGAAAATTATGAAGGTTCACCCTAAAATAGATCTATAAGCCAATTTATCTAGCTAACTTGATTTCTGTAAACCAATGCAGATTCCATCCCATCTAATCTTCTTTAATAAGCTCCTTGTGAAGCACTTGACAGTTAATTATGATGGTTCACCCTAAAATAGATCTATACAGGACCACTTTCCAAATGCTTAAATGCTGTCTACTACACTTGTTTTTGGTTAGTCCTCAATCTTTTCATAGTTGTTCGCAGCCACATCTGTTACTTTTGTTCTTAAAGGCATTCCATGTGGCAGTTCTTATAGAACATAATTGACATTTTCTAAGCTTTTAAAACGATGAATTACTCTATTTATTACCTTTTATTAATTTGTAAATTCCTCAAAATATATTTTCATCGAGAAGCCACAAAGATGTACAATCTACAAAGACAGACATAAATCTCAAGAGTTGGAACCAAAACTTCTCAACACTAGAAAACTTAAGATACGAAATGATTGTTTGAGATAGATCTGACTCAACACTAGAAAACTTAAGATACGAAATGATTGTTTGAAATAGATCTGAGACATTAACTACCTTGCAGCCACTTTTTTCTGTAAAAAAAGCAGGAAATTCATTGGTCATGTATGTTGCAACGCAAACTCCCTGAGTTTCCTGTATAAGTTAAACTCATATAAGTTATATTATCTGAAGCTTAAGTATCTCATCAACTTGGTGTTAAGAAATAAGTACTACACACCAAATATTCTAGGGTACGGGGAATATCCAATATAGATTTTACTCCAGCTGAGATAACTGCTACAGGAGTCCTCCCAAGCTCTGTAAGATCAGAGGATACGTCCATAGCTGAGACAGAAAAATAAAAGCAAGCACAAATGAAAATGATTGTGTTAAAAGTCTCAATGATTTCTGCATAAAGGTTTAGATAAGAAAAGTACGTATTTCTTTTCGTGCAAACAAAAGAAACACGCAATCCATTGACCAGCAATAGATTACTTTAAGAGAAAGCTGGTAATTAGTTATTAGTAACATAAAAGTGGAACAATTTTAGAAGCAAAAAGAAACCAGAAAGCTGGCTGTAAGCATAGGAGCAAAATCAACATAATGGCCATATCATCACAAAATTATAGCAACGTAATTAACAAATGTTAACAGTAAAATGATATAGAATATAATGACACTTTACTAGTCTCGCCATGTCTATGTACACCTCCAATTCCTCCAGTTACAAAAACAGGGATGCCAACCTGCATGACTTTTCCAAATCAAATAATAAGAAAGACTAACAAAAATTTTAAATCTTAATTTTAAATTCATCATATTGAAAAGGGAAGAAAAGAAATTTCACCATAGAAGCAAAAATCATGGAAGCAGAAACAGTAGTAGCACCATTGCCCCTCGTGGCCACCTGAAAAGGGAAAGGAGCAAGCACAAAAATTAGATAAAAAGGTTGAGTAACACTGAAGCACCTCTTCAAGGAATTTTGGTAGTGCAAATAACGTAGTGACAATCAAAATGTGTAGGTAAAAATAATAAAATAGAGGAGTCCCAACAACAATTTGAGAATCTGGCTCAAACAAAGAAACCTACAACCCAATTCGTTTATTCAGATAGAACTGACTGCCAGACATGAAACGCATACATAAAACTCAAAAAGATTCTCTACGATGGATAAAAGTAGAAGAAAAAGACTACATAGACAGGGTGAAAGGTTTTCAAGAGGTACTCACAACATGTGCAATGTCCCTGCGAGCGGTCTTTTTTGCTCTAGTTCCAAGAGTGGCAAGTCTTTCCAGTTCTTCCAAACTTAAACCTGAATGTACATAAACTTAGTACCTGGATAACTAACCGATCAAATAAACCAAAAAACAAACAATTGAACTGTCTTTCTTTTAAAAGCATCCACAAGAATTCTTATCTGCCTATCAATTGATATGAAAAATCAAACATAAGCTATCCAAATAAACACCTATGCAAGGGACTCCATCAAGAATAGCGATCGTGGCGGGAACAGCTCCATTGTTCCTCACAATTGCCTCGACTTCCTTGGCCGTCTCCAAATTATGGGGAAACGGCATACCTTGAAGGGAAAAAAAAAAAGGAATCAGTACATTCTCACTAAGAGAACTGGAAGTAATGGCGACAAGTACGCACCGTGGGAGATAATGGTGGATTCGAGAGCAACTACGGGCTCTCCTCGCGACAAAGCTTCGTCGACCTCCGGCGACACCTTCATTGCGAAACCACGAGTCTTGGGCGGATAAAGATGGCGGTTGAGGTTAGAGAGTCGGGACACAACTGTAGATGCCATTGGTATGAGTGGGGGAGAGTTGGGCGTCGAGCGACGAAACGGGGACGTAAGTTGGAGGTTATCGAACTGCGTACTTGAGGTTCACTTCAGGCTCGGGTAGGATTGATGATCATCTATGATTAAAACTTCTAACTTGGAATGTCTAATTCGGCAAAAATTAAATTACTTATCTCATAAATTCCTTGACATTCCTGATTTGAATTTAGTTACAAATGAAATAACTCGATAGAATCAAATTGCTATTTACAAATTATAAATTAAAAGTTCAGGAATTTGGGAAAACAATAATAAAAATTCTAAATTCTGAATATTAAAACTTTTATCTGGTGTTATTAAAAATTAAAAAAAAGGAGACAAATCATAAATTGGAATTACAAATCAGCTTATAATTAAGAGAGAGTGTTTTGAATGAATCACCTATAAAAATGATTTTTTCATGCAAAATGTAAAACAATTTCAACTCTTGACATTTCATCCCAATTGTAAAATAATTTCAACTCTTAACATTTCATGCCTATCGCGTAAAATAATTTCAACTCTCCAGATTTCATTCATCTGATTACTAACGGAGGCATTTTTGTTCTTAGATGAAATATGGTTTGCTCAGTTACCTCCTCGATGAGGCGTTGGATCCTCGAAGGCTTTTCTGTTCCTCTCATCCCACCTGTTGTGTCATAACGTGACCCTTTTACCATCCCCAATTTTGTGGGATACTGATTGTCTAGTACTGCTCCTCAATTTGAGGATGCATTGCATTGTTGAACTTGCATTTTTAGGACTTCTCATACACAAGAAGCTTGAGTCCTTGATATAGTAGTGTAGTGAACCCACTTAAACCATAATAAATTTTTATCCTTGATAAGCCCCCGTGTTTTTTTAACAAGCATTGTTAATTTCATGACTTTTAGGGGGATTAATCCCAGACCTCGTTAACTTTTAGGAAAATAGACCTGTTTCCATTTCACTCTTGCCTTGATTCCATCCTCCTTACCACCATTCTAAAGGAATCTCCTTAGAAGCTTGTTCATTGCTTTAATAACAGAGCACGGTAATGCTAAGTGAGATGATTAATATATACTTATTAAGTTCAATATAGAAAATATTGCCTACAACCTGCCTGCCAAGTTGAGGGATTTTAAGCTCCAACTGCTTAACCTTGGTAGGATTTTATCCACTAGGAGTTTGAAATTTGGATAGGAGAGCTTAGTGGAGGATATAAGAACACTTAGATACGTCGGGGGCTAAGAAGCACGGACACGGCAAAATGGAGCCGTGTCCGTGTCAGACGCGCATGTGTCCGACACAAACACCCACAAAAGTGCATATATATGCTCCATATTTTTTAAGAGGGGCTTATAAAGTACAAAAATATGTATGAACTATAAGATATTGGAAGTTTTGAAACACATCAATCAATATTTGTCATATTATGGATTCTGAATTTTTTTCTTAATTCTAAATTTCATAATATATATATATATATATGCCGTGTCCGTGTCCACCAAATTTTAGAAGTTGGTGTGTCCCCGTGTCCGTGTCCGTGTCGTGTCGCGTGTCCGTGTCTGTGTCCGTTTCCGTGCTTCTTAGCAGGAAACACTATTTTGTAGAAAGGGAATGCCCAACCAGAATAACATACATGTCGTGCAAATATAAATAGTATGCAGGCACCAGAAAGAATAACAAGGGGACAATAAATCCAAAGAAGGAAGTTGGCCAATATTAAAAGGAATATCTCAAAGAATTTAACCATTGAACTAAGCAAGCTAGATTTTATAGATATACTTGGAGTGTCACCAAGAAGTGCAGTAAATGGCTGCCAAAGGCCACGAGAGTTTTCAGCTTTGGTTTGAATTGCTCGTAATTTAGAGGCTGCAACCATCTTCATTGCCTTAGTAATTTTTTGAATGTTTTTGACACTCTTCATACGATTTCGGACTGCATAAGGTAAGATAAATCGGTCATATTTATCCAATGTCTCATAAGACAAGATGCAAAAGAATGCAAATTCTTTCTTAAAAACAACAAAAGTTGGAAGCAGAATGGCAGGCATTCATACCAACTTGAGTAGAGATATAACGCACTCCAACAGGGGCCTGCTCCCTATAGATCATAACGCACTTTTAAGAATCCAAAATGAAGAAGAATACACAAAAATTTACTTAAGACAGATAGAAAAGGCTTTGCAAATGCCATTCATAACATGAACAATTATGATGTTGCCAAGTTGTGACTTTTAAGGAGTCCTTATATTTCAAGATCAAAACATACAGTTTGTTGAATAGCGTGCCAATATGGGTTTCAGAAAAAAAGAATTCATAGGAAAAGGTCATCAAAAAGTTTTGCACAACGTTCCACTTCAAAGTTTCTATCACAATACACAAACCAGAATCCATTTCAATGCATACAGAGTTTTACCTGAACTTTATTTACCTTCGTTGCCCATGCATACTAAAATGAGAAGAGTTCCTTGTTAAACAAACAAAACACGTTGTATATGGTTTGAAGCTGCTTCTGCTTGACATGAGAATCGCAGGATGCAATCAAGCCGTAGAAGGAATTGAGAAAAATAATTCTTAAGAAAAATATTGTCTCTTGTTGTAACTTTAATACAATGCTCATAAAACCAAAATAACCTTGACAAAAAAAATTTATCTGGAATGCAATGCCGCTGCCTATATCGAAACAGTGATAAGAAAACACCAACCGAATGTCAAAAGATAACATCCATTGCAAGAATTTGTTATCATTGTCTAAACTTTTAGCAAAGTATACTGAAATCCATCAGTTTATCATCTTGAAACCTGCAAAATCCACTTAACATCCATTTTCAACACAGTACACCCATCGGCTTTGAACTTCAAAATTTCTTTTCTTTTCTAGTATTCCCAACAAAGAGGAAGCACAAAATCATGGAGATAAATCGCTATATAATACCAATCCGACACTTCTCGGTCAACCGCATTCACAGGAACAAACACAAAGATTATATATATAAAAGAAGAAGAAGATCAAAGTGCAAATAAATCCAATCCATTCATATTCGTGAAAAGTAAATGGAATCGTACTCGGAGATGACAGAGGATCGGATTGCGGCAGCGATTGGGTGAGGATTTGAGAGAGGGGTAGCGGCGAATCGCCGGGCTTCGCGCCTGAGAGCAGCCATCGCCATTGTTGAAGGAGATGATGATCACAGAAACCCTAGAAACGGAAAGATAGGAAAAGTTTGTTAGATAGAGCTGGGTTTTCCGTTCACTTGAATCGCACCGCGAGTGGTTTTTACAGTTCTCTTGTTCTTAAGAAAAAGGAAAAGAAGCAAGGGCTTCGACAGTGATAACAGACATCAAACGCCGTCGTTGTTAAACTATTTTTAAATAAATTAAGACAATAAAATTAAGATAAAGAAACTCTCTTAACCAGTAACAAAAGAATCAGAATAATAAAATAGGAATAAGAACCAAAGTGAGAAATACTGTTTATACGTGTTTAGTATGCAAGCATTAAGAATGAAATTATAGAAGTTAATATAGCAATACCAAAGTTCGATTTTGTTAGATGCGAAGAAGAGTCGTGTGTATAAAAAGGTTAGTGGGAGCATAGTTATTTTCCTAGTGTTGTATTTAGATGACATATTGATAATAGGAAATGATGTACCAACCATGCAAAAGACAAAGATTTGGCTATTTGAATAGTTCTCCATGAAGGATTTGGAAGAAGTAGCTTACATTATTGGAATCAAGATCTATAGAAATAGATCAAGGAAGCTGCTATGGCTTTCCCAATCCATGTACATTGATACTATCTTAAAAAGGTATCACATGGAAAATTCTAAAAAAGGTTATTTACTAATAGGCACTGAAATTTCTTTTAGTAGGAAGGATTGTCTTAAAACTCTAGAAGAAAGAGAGCACATGAGATACCTTTTTAACATGTAATAGATTGAGCACCTTAGTTTTGTGATTATTAATTTTGATTAATAACATGGCAAATGATTTTATTATCATATTACGTTTATATTTTTTTTATCTAATATGATAAGTGTTAGGATATATTTTATATATTCCTTATTTAGTTTTGGCATTTTAAATTGGACATATAAGATAAATGAAATTATCATATGAATTGATGAACTTAAAAGGATGAGGTTGGTGCATGTTTAAATTAAAGTGGGACTCTTATCATTTGTAGGATTTATGCATATCTTCAATCTATGGTGCATATATGGTATTGAGTTAATAAGGGAGTGTGTGGTATAAGAGAGGTGTGTTTTAATTGGCTGGTACGTTTTGGTTATCGTGATATTGCAATTGCATGGTTAATGTGGACTTTTTTGACTTGATTGAGTTTGTGTCATACATGTCCACTGGGAGCAGATGCGGTGAATCTTCAATGTGCGTGTTGCCTACATCTTCTATCTATAGCAGAAGTCCATTGTGAATATGGGTGTGCGGTAAGTGAGGTGATGAGCGAGCAAGTCACAGAAGCAAAGGTGGTGTGTGGCAACTAGGTGCATGTGTGGCATAGTAATGCGTGTACATTAATTGTCAATGAATGTGTGGTATAGTAATGCGTGTGCATTAATTTTCAATGAATAATATAACACAAGGGTGTATATTTTAGAACACAGCTGAACAACGTCTTTTCGGTGATATATGCTACGGTGAAGACAAGTAGAGTTTGTTACGGTGAAGTGGTCCAGCCTATCAGTTTCTTCAAGACGTTTTCATTTGGGTTGTGCCATTTTTTTGTGAGAAAACACCATGGGTCTCCATCCATTGTCTAGACTTCCATATGGTTTAATTGAAGCAGTTGAAGTTGGGATGGATCGTTTTAATTGAAGGATTATTTCAAGAAGCTGAAACATATGAAAGTCCTTATTTTGTCTCACGTATATTATTTTTCAGTTCTTAGTTAATTAAGTACTTGAGTTATTTGTTCATTGTTTTTCTATTAAAAGATTGATTGAGAGAATCCTCTGTTGAAGTTAGTACGAGGTGGTGATACTATTGGGTGTGAAATTCTTTCACAGGAAGTGAGATTGAGAGATAGTGTCAAGGGTTGAGTGGTGTCGGCTCAGTAAAGCCTTAGGTAAATCTATTATACTTCGGTGAAAGTTATTAAGCTAAGTAAGGGCCCCGCAGACGTAGGCAAAATGTGCCAAACTGTGTTACCAAATTTCAGGTGTTGATTTATTTTTGGTTCTTTTAATTTTTCTAATTTTTTCTTTGCCAGAAACAAATTGGAAAGTTCATGAAACTATCCCCCTTCTAGTTTTTCAATAAGTCCTTGATTAAATTTATACACTTGTCATCATAATGGAGATTATGATAATGAGAGTCAAGTCTTTAGGGTTTAATTTAAAAGTGTTCTTAATCATAGGATCATCAAATAAGGACTTTAATGATTCGGTTAGATCAATATGTATATAATAGTATCTATTGGATGGATATTAGTAGATCTCATTTACTAAGTTACATATATAGATGATGCATATGAAGATATG
>JANITX010000210.1:33614921-33630012 GCA_027564395.1 Erythroxylum ulei | reverse complement strand
TGTTTATGATAGAATTAATGAGCTATAAATATGTTTAAGCAAGAAAATAAAATGATTTCAAATTACTCCATAATTGTGGCATTCATTGCTTTTGATTTGAGAAATTGTTATGTGTTTGGTATGTGAATTTGGTTGATGAAATGTGAGATATTTCATGTTCATGAATAATTGTGTTTCTGAAATATGCCTTTATGGCAAAATGTCAAGGAAAGTCAAGTTTTTCGAAAAGTGCCAATTTGGGCAATCCATTTTCAAGTTTTGAAATGCATGTTATGTGGGTTTGGTTAGGTCCCCTAAGTATGTCAAGTGCACTTGTCAAAAGGCTTCTCCCACCTGCCCGCTAGTGGCATGGAGCTCCTTCAAGGACTCTCCTAAGTTCACGGCTACACAAGACCGCTATGCGGAAATGTGTAGTACGTTCTGTTTTGGACCAACACAAACCATTATGATGTGTTATGTGTTCATGATATGTGAAAAGTTTTGATGCATTCATGATTTATGAACAAGATGAAAAATTCATGAGTTGTGTGTTGCAATTTTGACTTCTTGATAAGAGTTTTTGAGAAAAGTGAGATTTATGATTCAATAAGCAGTTTTGTAATAAAGAACTTTTGAAAGGTTTTGCTTGTTATTTTGTTATAAGCATGTTACCCACGGGCTTTTAAAGCTCACCCCACTCTCTTTCCCCATCCTCAGGTGATAAGCATGTTTTGTATGTTTGGATTAATTGATGTAAAACAAGGCTTTAGATGTATTTTAAGAAGTATTGGGTTTTGCATGTTTTGTATATGGGATTTTGACATTGATATTGTAATATGGCTTGGAAGTGCCATTGGAGCTTGTAAACTCTTATTTTATGATATTAATGAATTATGGAATTGTGTATGGTTTGAAATGTAAATTTGTTTTATGGATGACTATGACGAATGTGGAGCATGAATGGTTGGTATATATATATATATATACATTAGTTGAGATATTATGGACAGGACACATAGGAATTGTGGATGATGAGATGTAGTTAAATGTGACAAGTCAAATGAGCTAAGATTTAAGAATGGATAACGATAAGCTAGAATTTAAATGGTTATAAAATGAAGTGAAGTTGAGAAATAACTTAACTATGAATGAGGCTAAGATGGAATTAAGTTCACTTAAAGAAGTAATCCAACTTGAGTTAATGATTTTGAGCTTGATTCGTTGTGATATGCATGTGTATATAAGTGAGATATTGTGGAAAAGAAAATAGGATTTATGAGTGGTTAAGAATGAGGTTGCATTAGTTAAGAAAGTGAATTTGGGACAAGTTTAAGTTTTAACAAGGATAAGATTTATTTTTGACTTCCATGGAAATTCTGGAATTTTTGAGGTAGAATTAGCCAAAATTGTCTTCATGAAAGTTGTAGATCGTCTTTTTACCTTTCCGATGCTATAAAGTTTGTAATTTTTGGACATAGGAATGGAGAGATATGAGTGTTACAAGTTAGGATGCTGCTTATGATTTGTGGTTGTGATAGCTTTGATGATTGATTGGAATTTGAGGTTTTGATGACCTAATTGAGTTAAGATTTGAGAATTTGGGTGAGATGAACTTGGTGTTTGAGTTTTTATGAAGTGTTTAGGCATTAGAATAAGTGAATCTTGGAAGATTATAAGTGTATATAGTGTTAGGATGGTTGTTGGAAGCATTGGAGGGGCATTGGAGGACTTTGGGGAGCCCCCATGTCTGTTTAACGGACCTTCTTGGGTGTAAAAACACCCCTTGCCCTGTCTATGTCCGTTTAACGGACATTCTCGGGTCATTTTGGCCTCCTAAGCCCGATACATGTCCATTAAACGAACATGCATGTCCATTTAATGGACATTCACGGGAAAGATTGTGCTTTTTGACCCTTTTAGAGGCAGAATTTGATTTAGTGGTCTTCATGAAAGTTGTAGGTATAGATGTCTTCTTTCTAATGGTCCAAACATGAACACATTCTAACATCTATATTGAAAGTTATGGCGATCGCGCCAAGACATGTCACTGCATGATTGAGGGTATAAACATGTGTGATTCTTTTGGTCATAACTCCCTCATCTGACCTCCAAATGAAGTGATTCTTAAAGCAACGGATTCCTAAGACATGTATATTTCTCTCCATGAAAATTTGTATCATTTGGAGTTGATTTGAGAAAGTTTTCATTAAAGTAAGTGAGAGGTCGATTAGGAGAGCATGATTAGGGTTTAAGTAGACTTGAGCTTTTTAAGCATATCTTGAGCTATAGAGCTCCGATCGAGATGATTCTTGCTTCAAAGAAAACTAGAGGCTTAGAGATATGATTTCTTTGAAGAAGACAAATTGAAATTCAGATTTGAAGATTTCCAAATTCTGTTCACAAGTAGGAGAAATGACTTCAAGCATGGTAACTGATTTGTATGGGCACGCCATTGAGCAAGTTGAGAGTAAATTTTTGGGATGTTATGAGAGAAAAAAATGATGGCTAATGAGGGTTTAATAAAAGAACCCTTCAAGGTAATATGCACGCTCACGTTTCATGATTTTCGCAAGAGGTTGGGCTTTGGAATCAAGTGGGGTCCAACAGATGTATGAGTTTACAAGAGGTTGGATTCTGAAGTTCGGACCCAACATTTATGGTATCAAAGCTCATGTTTTATGGTTCAAGAGTTGGGTTCCGAAAACGGGATCCAACATTAGTGGTATCAGAGCAAGAGAGTTGGGTCTCAAAAACGGGTTCCAACATCTTTCCTCTATGTCTGTTCCGCAAGATTGGAGGGAAGCTATCAAAGATCCAAAATGGGAAGAAGCTATGGTAGAAGAAATGAAAGCTTTCACTAAGAATGAAACCTAAGAATTAGTTGCTTCTCTAAGCAAGTAGGTGTTCACAATAAAACACAAAGCTGATGGTTCGATTGAAAGATTCAAAGCTAGATTAGTGGAAAAGGAATTCACTCAAACTTATGGAGTTTATTACCAGGAGACATTTGCACCTGTTGCCAAAATGAACACAATCAAAATCTTACTATCATATGTAGCTAACTTGGATTGGGATTTGCAACAATTTGATGTGAAAAACACATTCTTACATAGAGACCCAGAAGAGGAGTTTTATATAGAGATTCCTTATGGTTTTGATAATGAGAGAAATCAAGGAAAGGTTTGTAGATTGAAGAAAGCCTTGTATGGGCTGAAACAATCTCCCAGAGCTTGGTTTGACATATTTAGCAAAGTCGTGATCTCTTTTGGGTATCAACAGAGCAATGCTAATCATACCCTCTTTATAAGACACTACATAGATAAGATCACTCTTCTTATTGTTTATGTTGATGATATAGTGATGACAAGAGATGATAAAGAAGAAATGACTCAGCTGAAGAAGCTCTTGGCTCAAGAATTTGAGATTAAAGATCTTGGAAAGTTACAATACTTCTCGGGAATTGAAGTTGCACGATCAACAAAAGAAATCTTCATTTCTCATAGGAAATACATTTTAGATCTTTTGGATGAAATTGGTATGTTGGGATGTAAACTGGCAGAATCACCTATTGAAAGCAATCATAGGCTACAAGCAAGAACTGGAGAATCAGTTTATAAAGGCAGATATCGGTGATTAGTTAGTAGGCTTATCTATCTTTCTCAGTTCAGACCAGACATTGCTTATATAGTTAGCTTGGTGAGCCAATTTATGCATGATCCTAAAGAATCTCATCAGCAGGTTGTCTTTCGCATTTTGCAGTATTTAAAGTCAGCCCCAGGAAAAGGTCTTCTTTTCTCAAAACATGCCCATCTTCGATTTGAAGCCTTTACAAATGTGGAATGAGTTGGATCCTTAAATGAAAAAAGATCCACCTTTGGTTACGGCAAACATATGGGAGGTAAGTTGGTCACTTGGAGAAGCAAGAAACAGAGTGTAGTTGCAAGATCAAGTGCAGAAGCAAAATATAAGCTATGACTTAAAGTGTCTATGAACTTTATGGCTGTAGAAGTTGGCTAAAGAAGACATTTTATCATTGTATTGTGATAAAAAACTGCAATCAATATTGCTTGTAATCTTGTTCAATATGACTGAACGAAGCACACCAAAATTGATTGACATTTTATCAAAGAAAAGTACACTAATGGTATCTTGAGCTTGTTTCATGTAACGTTAGAAAAATAGATAACTGATATTTTCACAAAAGGACTTAATAGTCAAGCCTCTCATACCATAGTCTGCAAGTTGAGCATGTGTAATATTTTTGCACCAACTTGATAGGGAGTGTTGGTTATTATGTATAATTAAAGGTAAAAGTATAATTTTCCTATATTAGGTTAAATGTATAGGTTTAATTATATATAAACCTATGTGTTCTTACGTTTAACGTAAGACATGATAATACGAATTATATTATCGCTTCATCAAAATCTTCAATTTGAAATCATTACCATAGTTCCTCAAGTAGCTATTACCTTTAACTTCATATGGATTCGGCATTGAGTTGAAATCTCCTAAGATAAGCTAGGGATCTTGAATTGAAGAGGCTAATTCCCTTAGCTTATTACATAGATCAATTCTTTGGAATATGTGATTGTGACCATATACCATAGAGATATTAGTCTACTCCTGCTTAAGCATAACCTTCATATCAATCATCTAATTATATAGGTTAGTGCTTTGCATTTCCACTTTATCCTCATCATATAGGACCATAATTCTTCCATTATAATGACATATAATTATCCACCATTTTCTAGCAACTAGGCACAAAATTGAGGTTATTGAAATTATCCTCCTTAATTATTGACTCTAAAATGCAAAAAATGTGAGGCTTATTTCAAATATGAAATTCCTAATCACTAACTGTTTAGTCAGGGGTTTCATACTCTTTACATTCTAAGAAAGAATACTCATGGATCCACTGTGAAAGAAGGGTTTCTTTTCTTCCTATTTGATTTTCTTCTTCTTAGAGTACTAAAGTCATTTGCTTACCTTATATTGGTAGACTAAAATTGGTGTTGCTCTCACTTTCCTTTATTTTATAGGTTGTCCATTAGTCACTATTAGATGATGCTTCAAATTGCTCCTTCTGATTAATTTTGCATATTTAAGCTCTCTCCAAACTTATTTGAGCTTTTTTTCTTTCACAACTTTGGTTAATATTTTATTAAGTCTGACTGTCTTTAATTAGATTCAACTCACTTCTAGTATTATGTTTTTCATTCTCAATGTTATATGTTAACTTTTTGTAGCCACCAATCTTGAAAAATTTTCCAGTTAGTTTCCAAACCTTTTTTGGCAAAGGTTATGGATTCCAAGCATAAGATACTCTAACTACATCCTCTTCATATTACATATTATCATTGTGTCTCATTATTAGGATTTTATTTGGTAGGCCCTTCATTGCTTCAATTAGCACACAAATTCATGCATAATTTATTCACTTAATTTTTGCAAAAGCTTGATCCAAACATAAAGGCTTACTTGCATAATGTGTAATAGCTTAAGCCACTGGCTATCCAATATTCAAGGGGAACACCATGCACACGCATCCATAATGGAATATTTCTAACTATGAAACCTTCTATTGCTAATCTAGGTTTCCAAATTTGAAACAAGTTAGGATTATTAATAACATGTCATGGACCATCCTTTACAACTTTCATTGCAATGAAACTACTTAGGAATTTGAAGAAAAAAATTTCTTCTTCATTTACCAAGATTTCTATAATGGCTTCTAGTTTGCAATAGCCTAGAACTTCAACAATGGGTAATTGACTACTTTGTCTAGAAAGTAACCAAGAATTGTTAAGTTCCATCATACAACTCCTTCTTTCAGGATCTCAAGTAGAGAAGTTACAACTTGCTATTCATTAATTCTACTTGGTGATGTATAATAAAACTTTTGCATCAGGTTTTGCTTCTCCAACTACCTAAAGCCATAAGCGTCTCACATAACTAAAAGCTGAAATATTCAAAGGCTATAAAAGGATATCAGAATGAGTGAAAGCATCAATTTGGGAGGGTTGAGGAGGAGGATAAAAGCTTAAAGGTGAAGTTTTAAGGCAGGAAAGGAAGATTTGAGGGGTGGGAAGTTGTTTGTGTAACCTAACATGTCACCAGAAAAGGAAAATCTAAGATCTTATTAAAGAAAGTAAGATGTCAAGTGCTCATCTTGGGAAGTTTTGATTAGGGAGCATCAATGATGAAGGAAGGAGGGTTGAGTTAAAGAGAGGATTTCTTGGTGAAGAACTAGGCTATGCTAATAATTGTAAGATGGAAAGTAGATTAAGCCTGTAAGTTTATGGTGATATGAGGATTATACAAATGATTATTAGTTTCAATTCCTTAAAAGATAATTTTGAGAAATTTATAAAAAAATTGGGCGAACAAAAACTTACCAACTTTAATATGATAAAAGAGATATGAAACTAGAAAAAATGAAAGTAATATTTTTAATATAAAGAATAAGTATTCCATATATATAAATAAATAATAAACAAAAGTAAATGCACAAAAATCATAGGTCTAACTAGCACCATTGACCTCTCCAGTCTTTGATCTATTTTTTATCTTTTATAATTTTGTATTTCATACTTCAGCTTGATTCCTTTGATGTCATTTCTTATTATCATTATTATTAACCTAATTAATGTGAAGATTATTTTACTATTAACCTAAATTTATAAAAAAAATGCAAATTACAACCAATTTATTTAGGCATCATGGTTTTGGCTTGTCAAGAATTTTTGTCTAATGTGGTCACTCATTCATCTGAGAGCCTTAGGATGTTTGACAAGGCAATTTTATATTTTATTGTTATTTTTTATAAATTTTGTATTTTATTTTTTCTTGATTGTTAGCAAGGAGTTAGCCCTATTAATCAAATATTATGTTATTTATTATGAATAAGCTAAACCATAGTTTCTTTTCATAAAAGTTTAACTATGTTTCTTTTTTTTCTTTCTATTGTTTAATCTTTATTTTATTTTATTTTATTTTTTCAAAGATGATAATGGGTAGAAATTACACCACAAATACAAACTTCTAGCTTATAAATTGGGAAAGTACCAATTCACTTTATCTTTTCGATTATTTTTCTATTCTTTTTATAGACTTTATTGTGTATATTAGAGACAATGTACTCTTTAAGTTTGGGTAAAGTGTACAGTGAATTTTTATTTTTCTGATTATGGATTTACTAGTGAATCAAGCAAATTTTAATAAAATTTTAATTTTAATTTATTGATTATTCTTTTTAACGATCTCTAATTTATTGATTCTTATATTGAAGCATGTTTAATTGCTGCAAATCAATGAATTAAGGTAGAATATGAAAGCATGATTAGATGGATTTTTATTTGCTTTATTATGAATGAATGTTTTGGTTATTGATTTGGATGAAAGTGCTTAGAATTTTTCATACATAAGCCTAAAATATGAGGTTTTGGGCTTAAGAGCAATTATTATCATTATAATTATATTATGGTTTATTTTCCTTTGTTGTGTAATGTCATGCATAATTAGATAATTTTAGAATTTGCTTTTGATATGCATGCTGAGACCACCTCTTTAAATTAGAGGCATTGAGATAAAAAAAGGTAGTTAGATTACACTTTTGTTAATCCCTTTCTTTAATTTTACCTTACATTATGTGTATCCATCCTTTAAGTGTAACCATTTTTGAGCTTTTAGATTTTGTTAAACTTATGACAAGTCGATCACCAGTTTTGAACACTAAAATACCGGTGAATTTGAACACTAAAAGAGAAGTAGATGATAGAAAATAATGGAAAGGAACAACAAACAAAAGAGGAATAGGTGAAGTTATGAAAGAATTAACCTAGAAAGTTAAGCAAAAATTGCAAATTACCTCTTAATGTTTGGCAAAAAAATCTAAGTTAGCCCATGTTGATTCGTTTGATATCACCTTATACCTTAACATTTATAAAATGGAATTATTTGTAACTTAAAATTTAATTATATTATATTATTGTTAGTTGCCCATTATTAGATCGTTAAACCAACTAATATAGCATGTGAACTAGATAATTTGGACTCTCTATATGCTGATTAGACAAGAACTTTTTGACTCCTCTGCAGGGAGTCTTTTGATGTTCTTCTTTACTATCACTAACATGGGGAAAAAGCTTTTTGGATATGGAATTGTTGACATGCAAGTGAGCCCGAATTATTTTTGTAACACCACCAACTGCCTTTTGGTAAGGATTCGAGAATTGGGACCACTACAATGGTGACAATTCTTTTGATATGTTGTATTAGTACAAATTTCAATATAAAAGTTCAATTATGTCGATAAAATAGAATGTTATGTGATATTTAACTATTCCTTTCAATACCAGTGGTCTATAAGAATAAGATCTCCAGCTAGAAACCTGTCCTGTCTCGCATAAAGTTGCCCGCAGAGTTCCACGTTCTGAATAATGACATCAACTATTAGAACCATATAATTTTGAAATCCACTTATTTTGACTATCATATTTTACAGATTTACATACGAACTCCATCAAATTTCCAAATGGATTCTAAATTAAAATGGGAGCTATCAACCTAATCCAAGGCCGAGAATGTCTTAGCGTTCAATTCAATGCAGCAAACTAACAACGTCCAACTGCGATAAATTTGATGTTATGAATTAGGTTACTGACTTTTGCAACTGGAAATCCAACATTGAAAGATGCAATGGGTATCCTCTGGCATACCCAAACAACTATCCAGTCACATTATTTCCCCAAGTTAAAGCACGAAATACTGTACAAAGACCACATAAAAGGGTTTTTGGCTTAAAGAGTTGGCCACTCCACTTGTAGAATACAGAAATCACTTCCTTCCAAACCTTGCCAAATGCTGTTGATGTTTTGCTGCAGCCGCCTTGTCCGCAGCTTCTCGCCTGAGCGCCCGCTTTGCCCTTCGCCCTGTTTTATCTTTTGCTACCTCTTTTTTAGGTTCACGTGAAGAACTTGCCCCCGCCTCAAGGGAATTTGGCCGATGGACTGGTCTTGCTTCCTGACGGCCTGCCCTAACATATCCATTATCACCCCACCTTCGGTTACCAATGCGAAGAGTTGATGATCTGCTGAAGAAAACTTCATCAAGATCATCCTCTTCTTCGTATTCATATTCATAGTCCTCTAAATCTTCACAACCATAGTTGGGATCTTCCAGAATTAAAGGGTTGAACCATGTAGCTCTAAGAAGAAGGCACACACTTTCTTCAAACATATAGTCCTGGATGCTGTAAAAGAACAAATATATATCTATGAGAAACGCCCAAAAAAAAAAGGTAAAGAAGAGACTAAGTATTAGAAACAATTGAGCCATCCGGTTTTCGAAAAGAATAACTGACAAGATAATTTTAAAGTGACAAAGATCAGTCCACTCAATCACTACTGGTAGGAACATGTGTTTTTTTGAAAGACAGACAAGCAATTGGTACCTGCCATCAAGTGAACGATGAACATTGAGAAATTCAAAGGGATGTTTGCACTGAGGACAGGTAGGAATCTGATTGTATGTGGACCATCGAAGGATGCACGTCACACTGCACAAAACAAAGAACAGAAGATTGGAGACCTGAATACTAGAATGACCTGCTACTTTTTAGTGTGCAATTCATGAAATCACGAATTTAACTAATCAACCACCATAAAAAGACAAAGAAATGAGGAGATTTTTCACTTCTTCAAAGAAGTCAAAGTTTGTTCCTCAAACTTACATTGCTCAAAAAACATATAGGTAAAACCATAAGAAAGTTTGTGAAAAACCTCTAACATTTATAGATGGCAAATTCACCAAAAGAACTTGCAAAAAAATTCACTAAAAGAACTCCCAGTGCCCAAAATATCTACCAGTAGGGGATCGTCAAAGATCAGAAAGTAGACATACCTCTCTTTCTAAATTCCACCAACCTGCTCAGAAAATTAAAGTAGATAGGAAAGCAGTGTAGATTTTTAATTTACTCCTCAACAATGAGGCAACTGTAAGCCTCAACAAATAGTCGCATGCAAGTCACAAATTCTTGAAGACAAAAGAAACAAGTGAAAGCAACAAAATTAGATAGCATATTAAGAAGAGATTGAGAATACACATATGAATTAACATATGCACAAAAAGAAAATGTGGAACACCATCAAACTAATCACAATCTCGAAAATTGTGCAAACAAATCAAGAACTGTTCCACTGTATGCAATTCCCAATAATAAACCAGCGACATTTACCAATAACGTATTACTCTGTGGAATAACCAATGTTAGGGAAACTGGTAAACTGATGCAGATATAATATTACAAGAGAACTATCACAATGAATTCCATATCACAAGAAAGTAAACCACAAGATTGTATCTAAACTAGCTCTGATATTAGTTAAATCCCAATTAGTTAAACGAAGCACATCCTTTTGTGTTTGGTGCCAACAGCATATTCTAAGGAACATATCTGAAGGTTTTCTACTAACTATCATCAACCACAAAAAACAATAACAGTGAAGAGAAAAGTTCGCTGCAGACGCTACAAAGAAAAGATGCATTTGTTCCCATTCAAGTATAGCTAATGAGTTCAGAGGGTCTCCAGTGCTTCCTTTACTTGGCTTAAGTGTTGGTGGAAACTGTCAGTCTAATTGAGAATGTCGTCGAAGAAGACAAGTATGGACCTTCTGAGGAATGGCCAGGAAATTTCATTCACAAGGCTCTGAAAACTTAACATACATTCATCAGCCCAAAGTGCATTACAAAACTTCGTAATGACCTTCATGGGTTTTAAAGGTGTCTTGGCCACAACTCCTTCCCACATTCAAATAGATATCTGGATCGGAAGTCCAACTTGGACTATCTACTGCAACAATGCAGCTTGTCCAAGAGTTCCTCAATCAAAGGAATCTAGAACTTGTCCTTCATCATGTGTTTGTTCAACTCGCAATATTCTACACACATGCACCATGAGTTATCCTTTCACACCAAAACAATCGAAGATGCATCCTTGTGGGAGCAGCTCCAACACTGCCTGTTTGATCACATCTTTTTGTTCTCCCAAGTGCTACTACGGCTTAACATGAACCAAGTCTAATCCTTCCTTAAGGTGAATCTAATGATCCTGGTTAATTCTTGGGGGGGAGTTGTTGTGGCTCTTGAAATAATGTCCCAAACTCAACCAGTAGAGACTGAAGTTCATCAATGGTTGAGCCTTCTTCTTCTAAGTTCATCTGTTGAAATTGATTTTCAACCAGAGTGGTTAGTTGCATTATATAAAGGCCTACAGCCCAAGCTCCCTTGATTAGTTTGCTTAGTCCTTTCCTTGATACCAACTTGGTTCCAGCACTCTCATTGCTTGATAATGTTATCAAGCTTCCTTCCTATGAAAACTTCATGGTTTGTGTCTTAGAGTTCCATAAGACATCATTAAAGTCACCAGCCACTACAAGCCCAAAATGACGTCACAACTACCAAATGGAACTATCAGCACGTCTGTCACAAATGATATGCCTGGCATTTCCTGCGTTGAATCTTCTATACCTCTATCGACAGTTAATTTGGAGACCTCCTCCCATCATATTGCTAATGTCTGGAATGGACTCTAACCTCTCATGGTCCCTTTTATCCAATGCCTCATCTACGAAATAATGCATGCTCCCATCGTCAATTAGTATCTAGATCAAAGTTCAAGCGTGATATCCCATCACTCACATTTGTTTGTACTCCATCTTCTCAATTCCTGCTATCAGCGCTTGGAAGGAGACATTCGGGTGTTCGAATTCCTCCGTTGTTTCCTCCCTTGGCTCTCTCAAATCTTTCCTAACTTCCCCATCATCTTCAACCATGTATAACTGAAGCTATCTCTTCCGACATTTATGGCTTGGGCCATATCTCTTGTTGCAGCAAAAGCTTAAGTCTTTCGCTCTTTGCTCGTAAAAGTCCTTACTACTCAAGGGTGTTTCACGTTGACCTTGTTCGCATAGTAACACCTTGGGGTTGGAAGAATGCCCTTCTCAGGTTGGGCTTGGGGACCCCGCTAACACCTAAGAACCTACCTTTCCACTAGCGTTGCTTGTTCCTAAGGGTGGAATAACTCGTGAAGACCCATTTGTGAGCAATGTCATAGTATGAATGGTTAGCACCACCTTCCGCTATCTTGCTAGGGAGAGTGTGGGTTCTAAGAGCTTCACGATGACCTCCAATTCTAGCCTCAATCCTATTAGGAAGAACTTGACAGGGTATTCTTCAGACAATGTAAGTCAATTTCAATATTTGTTGAATCTGGCGCAATAATCTTGTATCGACCCTTCTTGCTTGAGTTCTTTGAACTCCCCCCCAGATCATCGAACACTTCCTCATCAAACTATTGTGTTATTGATTTTTTCAACTCATCCCAACTTAAGGATTCCCCTAGCATTCGCCCCCTCTTAAACAGTTGGTACCATTCCTATGCCTCCCCTTCCAAATGCATTGCAGCAATGCCTACCTTATACAGCCACCCTTTCACCCCGCTTTCAAACATTGGTAAGCCAATTTTGCTGAACCTTATAGTAGTTGTGTAAATCTCTCTTCAAGGTACAGCTCCCATCGAAGGTATTATAGGCTCCTTCCCTAGTGTACCTTGTTCCCTCGCGCCTATCATGGTTTGTATAAACTGGTAGAACATGGTTTTCAATTCCTCATTCTTCCTTGGTTCTCCACCAACTACTTTTCATTCCTCACTTGGTTTTCCAGCCACATTTTCACATGCCCCTTGATTCATCGAAGTTCAGATGCTCTTGTTCCTTCTGCCATGATAATGCTCTGAGGTTCGTTTGACTCTAATACCAAGTTGTTAAGCGCAAATGAAGAGATTATGAACATTACAGTCATGCACAGAAATTGAGGGACAATGAGAAGAAAAAACATCGTGACAATATTAACTGACATTCCTATAACCTGTCAGTTGTTACAGATATAGACATCCATGCCTTCCCTTGGTTGACACATGTCATCATACCCATGCCACACACATGTAGACATGTATAGCTAAGGAACGTAAGATATAGACTGAACTGCATCGTTTTAATTAAAGAACAAGAAGGAAACACTACGACATAATTTTTGTTGCCTACTATCTTCTTCCTTCTGCGTGCTTTCTTCTTCTTCGATGTAACATACACACAAGCACATGAACTTCCAAATCCAATAGAATAGACAAGTAAACAGGACACAGGTGGTAAAAGGTATGGCTAAGGAAGCACTAGCTTGAAACCAGTAAACTACGATAAGGAAGGAAATTGATTGGACTAACCAGTAAGCATGCTCGCAGCCTTTGATTAGAGCAGTTTCCTGAAGCACAATCTTGTCCAAGCATATAGCACATATCCCACCATGATCCCCACATCCCCTGTCACTACTCTCCACTTTGCTCTGGATTTCACCCTGAAACCAAAATCCCACATCAATTTACAACACCTAGAGTCAAAATCACATCTTTATTTGTGAAGAACCACCGAATTAAGAAATTTCGACTTTCCTTAAGATACACCCAAACCTCTGCTAGTAATGAAAGTCCCAAATCAACGACAAGTCTAAATATTTCATTTATTCCATTTCCTAAATTCTTCAGCACAATTTCCTAAGCAGCCAAAACACAGATCACAAAAGAAAATTGAAAATACCCAGAATGGAAAGAAAAACTGGATCTTATACCAAGTATTAGGAATCGAAATGGAACCGAGAAGAAAGACAAGAATACCTGATATTGAATGGAAGTACCAAGAAGGGAGGAAGCTAAAAGATCAACGTCCATGTTAATAACTGACGTCATGATGAAGATGATGATGGAGACGAAGAAATCAAAGGCAAACTCTTATTGTATAGCACTAAAAATTTCAAAATATAAGTCTATTCTAATCTGATATATTTGTTTTAATTTTCTCAAAGGAACAGAGACATACATGAATTGTTATGGTAAGTAACTGAAAAAAAAACAAAGAAAAAAAAAGATGATAAAGAACAAACTTATTGAAGATTCAACAAAGAAGAGAGAGAGAGGACAGGACTCCCTCTTTGTTAGGGATTGGAGAAATAGGAGGCGACGACGATACGAGGGATTGTTGTGGTCGATATAAAACGCCTCCTTATTTACTGTAGCACATTTATCATTAAGTATATATACTAAGGACGAGTTGTGATGGACGACCACGCAATCCATCTCAACCGTCCATTTAATCTAACGGTTACATTTTTCCTCCCTTTACGCAATTCATCTCAACCATCCATTTAATCCAACGGTTCTCCCTCCCTCCACGCAATCCATCCCAACCGCCCTCTTCTGCATCCCAATTTAATCTGACGGCTTATATCATTCATAGAATATTGTGACGCCCATCTCACGGCTTATATGTTTCATTAAATGTTGTGCCACGCATTCCATCTCGTTCGTCCATTTGTGCTTTTGTTAATCCATCCCGTTCGTCCATTTTATCTGGTCATTGAATGTTGTGCCTTAGAGCTTTCTTTATTACTCTCCATGCCTCGAGTAGCTGTGCAAAGTTTTCTCTCTGTTTCCTTCTCTGTCCTTGTCTTCCTTTGTAAAGTTTTCTCTCTCGGCGCTGGACGTGCTTGGTTGTCGTCGCCGTGGTCGTCGTGGTCAGATGGCCTACGGTTTTATTCAACACAGTTCGGCTTTCGTAAGTTTTCGTTTTTGCCTTTGTTTCTCTGTAGCTGTGATAAGTTTTTTTCTCTGCAGGTGTTGTAGTTTCTCTCCGCCAGGTGTTTCTCTTGCTACTTTGGTAAGTTTTCATTTTTTCTTCTATTTCTCTGCAACTTTTGACCTTTTTGTCATTGTGTTCTTAAGTTCTCGGTTTTTTCTTTTCTTTCTCTGCAGGTGTTGGAGTTTGTCGTGGTCGTTTGGTTCGTTTTATTAAGTATATATACTAAGGACAAGTTGGTTCCTTCTTCTTTTTTCCTTCTTCTTGTGTTGTTAAGTCGTCGTTTTTTCTGTTGTTTCTTTGCAGGTAGCTTCTCTTTCTTCCATATGGCAGCTTCTGTCCCCTATGTGTTTCTCTTTCTACGTTGGTAAGTTTTCCTTTTTTTCCTTTTGCTTCTCTGCTCTGCAGCTGTGATAAGTTTT
>JANITX010000210.1:33579073-33591342 GCA_027564395.1 Erythroxylum ulei | reverse complement strand
TAAGTGTTGTAAAAGTGATTTTTGGAGTTGAATGGAAGAGATAATTTAGGTAGAAGATGAGTTAGATGTAAAGTATTAGAAGTTTGAAAATCTGAACAATGTTCACTGAGTATGCTTCAATCTTTTAGCCACAACGTTTTCTCTAGTTGCCCAAACAAGATGATTCTTAATTTGGATTAAACTAGAGATATATGGTTACATTTCTTATGAAGACATCGAATTGTAATTCTATCTCTAAGAGTCTTAAAATTTCATTAAGTTAAGAATTGGGTGCAGTAGATTGGTGTATGAATGGAAATTCGTCTTCGGACTTTAGGATTTTGGGACAAATTCAAAATTTATATAAATAGATTTTATTAAAGTTTCCTTCTGAAAGGTTGTAGATCTTTCTTTTATCTTTCCAACAGTATATCGTATAAAATTTTTGGACATCGGAGTAAAAAGTTATGATTTCTATAAGTGGAGATGTTTTGGAGAGAGAGCAAAAGTAAGACGAAGTTGTAAGACGCAAAAGTAAGACGAAGTTGTAAGACGCAAAAGTGAGACGAAGTTGTAAGATGCAAAAGTAAGACGGAAAAGTAGGACGAAGTGAAAGTAAGATGAAGCAAAAATAAGACGAACTGAAAGTAAGATGATGCAAAAAGTGAGATGATACAAGAGTTAGAAGATAGAATTGGTCTTCAAGGTCTCGTAAAAGTTGTAGATCTCGAAGTCCTCTTTCCAATGGTCTAAAAACGAGATCAATCCGACATTGTTTGTGAACGTTATGGAAATCGGGCCAAAATAGGTTCGTGTTGATTGAGGTCATAAATATGGTTGCTTCTTTCGACCATAACTTCTTCTCTAGACCTCCAAATGACTTGAGTCTTAAACCATTGGTTTCATGAGACATTGAACTTCATCTACACCAAGAATCATAGCTATCTTCAATGAATGGAGAAAGATTGGGTGAAAAGAGTGGGACAGGTACAGTGAGTGTGGTCTTAAGTAGTATGAACTGGTGTTATTCCACTGAACATACTTCGGTATTTTGATGATTTTTGGAGCTCTACTGATCCAAATGTGATGATTTTTATTTTGTGGTAAACTAGAGACATGGGGCTACAAATGGTACGAAGAAATTGAAATCTAATTCAGCCTCTAAGATGTTTAACTTCTAGATGGAAACTTCCCCGGGATTATCATGAACATGCATTGTACATAATTTATTTCATACATGTGCATTATTGAATACTGATAGTTGTGCAAATTTTAATATTGTCTATATTATTTGTTATAAAGGAGCAACTGGAACGTCAACCTCAAGACATTGTCGGATCTTCCAGGCATTAGCTTCAGGAGCAACTTGTGAGTAACCTAGATGGTCTCACTTAATTATTTGTTTATTTACAAATATGTTTTGAATATTGAATGAATATGATTTAATTGTGGATTCCAGACAGGAGGTCCGATGATTGTGTAGTGTGGTTTGAATTATTGAAGTGCTGCTTGAATGTGAATGGGAAGACCTATATGCTCTATAATGTGATGATTTTGGTACATGCATTCCATTCATGAATGCGTAATCAGATAATGGCAGTTGTGACCAGAGTCGCCACCGATTAGAGCTTAAAGCTCAACGAGTGATACCTCGAGCTCACAAGTGATTCAGAGCGTTAGGCTCAACATTTAATATGCCCTATATGGGACAGTTCAGGCACTCGATCACAACAACGTAATAATTAGAATGTTGTCTCATGAACATTTCATATGCATCTTGTTAAGTATGTTTGATTGATTGAAATGCAAAATAACTTATGCTTAAGTGAAAGTGTGATACTTTTGTGATATGCAAAGTAGTGACTTATTTGATATGTGAATTGTTGTGTTGCATGGATTGAGTGAACCATTGATAATGGTTACCTCATTGAGTTCGCAAAACTCACCAAAATTGCAACATTGTCTTTTCAGGACTGAGAGATGACTCTAGCTATTGAAGAGGCTCTATTAGTCGAGTATATTGTGTTTAGCAGCAGAAATCATGGCTCAAAGGTCGATTGACTGGGCTTTTTGGACAAATTAGTTAGATTGTATATATTTTTTCCTCACTCATATAGTATTATTATATTAGGTTTTGATGATGTACATATAGAAAATGTGAAAGACACAATGTAGCCATCGATTTTTGTGAAATGAAATGAGGAAAAAGTTGGTTTAAAAAACATTGTGATTTTCTTATGATTTTTTACAAGTGAATAATGATATGATGCCATAGGAAGTGAATGTAGTGATGGAACGTAACTCGCCCTTATCGTAGTTTATGTACCAGAATGACCTTCAGGCGTCCCAGTGTTGTACTCTGCGGTAAGGGGGTGCTACATACTCAACAGGCAATATGGTTGAAGAATTTCATTTCTAAGCTTCATCTTGTGGAGAGTGTTTCCAGACCTCTAACCATATATTGTGATAATTCTGCTATGGTGGGCTTCTCTCAAATATGCAAAAACTCCAAGCATTCGAAGCATTTTGATACAAAGTATATGTTTGTGAGAGAGAAGGTTAAGGAGTTTCAGAATCGTATAGAGCATATACCCACCGATCTTATGGTTGCGGATCCTTTAACCAAAAGCTTAATTGTTAAGGCTTTTGTGAATCATGTAACCCGTATGGGTCTATTTAGATCTTTTGATGCCTTAGATTAGTCGGAGTTTGTCTTTTATGTTATTTTGATAGCAACATTGTATTTGACTATTTTGTTATTCAGTATCATGACTTTTGCTTATAATTGTTGCTATTATTGTTGTTTCCATATACTTTCTTGATATACTGTGCAGATACATTTAAAATTTTATATATATATGGCATTTTATTGGAGACATTTTGTACCCAGTCTCATCTTGTTGTTCTAAGATATTTTGTTAAATCTCAGTTGGCATCTTGAGTGGATGCTTAGGCCATTTTGTTTGGAATTGCACAAACGGATTACCATTTTGTGTGCATTTCCTTATGACACATTTTGTTTAGGTCATCGAGGTATAGGTATCTTGCCTATATGTTATCAGTACTCCTATCGGGTCTGATTTCTATATTGTTGAGGTACTTGTAACCTCATTTTGGACTTATGATTGAGAGATTGTTCGTTTTACTTTGACATCCTATTGTGGCCACATATTGTTATATTAATCTGGGGATTATTTGTTATTCATTGATATTGGTTATGCTGTCCAAGTGGGAGAATAATAGAATTTTATCATAATTGTGGACTAGCATAATAAAAATATTTTGTACAAACCTCGATGAATTAAATGTCAATGGTAATTCTCTCTTTAACGTGTTATTGGGCCTGTGTTCATGGGCTCGCTATGATGGGTAGGCTTGGCCCATGTATTATAAAGCATAGGAAGCCCTACTGCTAGCCAACCTTTAAATACAGTCGCCTCATTGAAAACTGTAGGTGTGCTTTTGCCAATCAAATTTGGAATAGCAATAGTAAATCCTCTGCATCTCAATCACGTCATTTCAGGGTAAACTACAATGGATTCAATATTTTCTCAATTTTCAGGTATTTATCCATCTAATTATTGAATATAGTATGTTACAATTCTAGGGTTAATTACTTGTGTTGATTAATTATGCAATTAATTTGGAAATTTCATATTAAATTTCTTTCAACAAACTCTTAATATCATTGAAATAGAATCCAATCCTATGATCAAAGCATTAGGAAAAAGGTTGAAACGATTTCACAGAAAACATATTGCCTTGCGCATATAACAATTTGATGGGTAGAATTAAGATTTTAGCCATAGATAATTTTTCTTGAACTATTTATCATTTCCATAGGACATATAGACCTAAACCACGAAAAAGATAACTAACACTCATAGAACCATTGCGGAAATAAAATCACAAGAGCGCAATTAAAATCAAAGAGGTAGTTACTAGAAAGATAAATAAGTAATTAAAATAAAAAATCACTACCTTTTAGCCTATCCTATTCAATGTTTTAGGTATTCTATAAACAAAAAGAGAAGTTCTCTCAGAAGTCTTATAGAGTTGGAATAGAAACAAAGAACCCAAGATGTGAAATTCTCAAACCTCGACAGTAAAGTTGAAAACTTTGCAACTAAAACTTGAAGATAAAAATATCCCAGAACCCGTTTCACCTAACATGCCACCTACCAATCTAACAGTCCTAGGAAGAAACATGGCAAAAGTTAATGACTTTGCAACTGAAAGGAGCAAACTTGCCTAGAACAAAAATTGCAAACAAGAACCAATCTTGATTGATTTACGGGATTGATTCAAAAAATAGATCGAAGGAAAGTTGTGGTGTGGTGAACCATAACTAAAAGAGAGAATGTTGATTACACGTTCCTGGTCCTTGTATTGTTAAAATGAGGGGCTTTTATAAAAAGCTCCAAATTTGAGCTTCTTAAAAAGGTGTATTTTAGCTTCTAAAAAAGCCATTTCTATTTAAAAAAATACTTTGGGTTTTTACAGCCAAACACTCATTTTCTTAAAATAGTTTTTCTCCAAAAGTTGAACCAAACAGGCACTAAGCAATTTTAACTTACCTTCCATGAATTAATTTATGTGGAAAAAATCTATTTATATTATATCACTTAATCTAAAAACTTAGATGGATAAAATTGTACACATAAAGACTTTAGAAATATCAACCAACTTAGCTTATGTTGCACTACTTTTAAATGCAAGTACTCACCAACAACCAGGCATATTTAATAAATAGTTACTAGTACTTGGATTTTATTTAAGAGTGCTTACATTTACTTCTTTTTTTAATTTTAGTGCATTTATTAGTTCTTTCATATTAATCATTGAATAAATAGTATCTTTCATTTCTTGGTAGCTTGATAGATATAGGCCTACTAGTCAACCGGTTTTGGATTATTTTCTTTAATAAGCCCCATTAGAATGTTTGAAATTTTTTATTTTTAGCATATAGTATTCTCTTCGTAGCTAAACAGATGCCTTCATCTTTGTGCTTACATACTCAAACTTCTATTATTTGACCACAACTTATTTGATAAATGCCTTAAGAATGAAAATAAAGAATTTGGATTTAAAGATTAAGTTCATGGATTGTATTTAAGATTAAAATGAAGTTTAAAAATTTTAAAAGTAAGAATTAAGTTATATAAAAAGCAAAAAAATTGATTTAATATTTAAAAATAATTTATAATTATCTTAATATCTAATTGTCATTCAATGGTTACTATAGATTAATTAATATTCATATAAATATTATATTTTATTATAATTAAACATTATATTTATTTACTTAATTTATATTATTATATATACTATTTTACATATAACATAGCAAGGAATTATATTTTCATTCTGAATTAATTTTATAGATTTATTGCAATTTAGTAAATGATTTAATACTGTGTTTATATTTTGTATAATTTCGAAAAAAATTTGAAAGACACAAGTTTTTGAGTTTGGTTAAATTTGATATTTTAAGGATTTATATTCTAATAACAATGAGTCATATATAAGCTTAATTTTTTTAAAAAATTTGAATTAGACTTTAGTTAGATCTAACCTATATAAATTTATGTATAAGTCTACTTGCATAAATCCATTTGCTATGTACCAATGAATGTTTGATTGCTATGAATAATAGATCAAAGTAACATCATATATTTGATCATAATTCAAAACATCTTTAGCATTTTGATAACTATCAATTTTTTATTAGTTATTAATAAAAAAATTATAACTTTACCTTTTATGTATCCAAACAAAGATTGAAGAAAGTTTTATACAACATATTCATAGGTTTTGATACAACAAAAGATTACTACAAAGAAGCTATGCAAATATGAATGTCTAAATAATAAATCAACAAGCATAACCAGCTAATATATCTATATTACAACAACAACAATAACAATAACCCAATAAAAATTACGTTGTAACATGGGAGTTTAGGAAGGTCCAATAGTATACAGGCTTACCCCTAACTAGTAGAGAAACTATACCAAATGACTCGCATAAGAAAAAAGAAAGAAAAAAAGAATGAAATAAGTAATAAAAAAATACGATAAAGATAAACAAGGTAAAAAAATAAATAATAATAGAATAATGATAATGGTGATGATAAAGCTAAGTAAGAAAAAAGCTTAGGTTAAAACCTTAAGAGGTAAGTACCATATATTAATCTGTTAAGACCAGCACAAGCTGTTGGACACTTTATGACATGAAGCTTATCATGTAGGAATTTGAATCGACCTATAGACAGTAGCTTCATGAAATGCCACCTATTTGGTAAGCCAAAAAGATGAACCAAGCCTCAAGGTTGCTCAAAACAATATGTTCCCTTACGAAGTGATAATCCAATCCAATTCAATGTGTTTCATACGTTCATAGTTGAAACATAGTAATTCTGCTGTAGTATTAGCAACGACTTTGTATTAATTATCAATTTAAGAATGTGTTATTATAGGTTCTTTCTTTGACATCTATGATATCAAAGGATTACCAAATGCCATAGCCATTCATAGGTTTTTAATCATCCAAATATCCACCATAATCACTATTACTAAAGCAATGAAGTTGTAGTTTTAGATTTTTGCCCAAAAATAGTCCTAAAGTGGCTGTGGCTTTTAAATATTGTATTAGGATTTTAACTTCTTTTTAATACTTATTGTTTGGAATATATTGTATTAGGATTTTAACTTCTTTTTAATGATTCAGGATGTTATATCTGACCTTTTCATTGTTAAGCATTACAGTGTTCTCACAACTTGCTTATATTGATCACCATTTGATATACCGAAACTTAAGGACTAAATAGAACTTGAGAAACTATCATAAATGTAAGGCAATCCTTTTATTGGTTCATAAAAGACCTTTAAAGAATATCACTAACATATTTTTGTTATGCCAGGAGCAAATCTGAAGGTTAATGATAGAATTCAATGTCAAAGAGGTAATGTAGACAACCTATATTTTGTATCAGAAATTCTATTTACATATTATTAATAAATTAATCAACAAGTTGAGAGCATGAGCCTATTATAATAAGATCATCAAAATAACAAAACAAAAATAAATAATGAGAATAATGTGTCCTAATAAACAAGGAATTATTAGCCTTTAAAGCTTTAAATCCCCAGTGAACGTAAAAATGAGCTTAATTGATAAAACTATGCCCATGGAGCCTATTTATGGTCATAAATAGAATGATGCAAATGATAAACAAAATATGATTTTTCTTGATGAATAAAACCTTGCGGCTATTCCACATAGATCTCATCTTCAAGATTGCCATGTAAGAAGGAATTATATACCATCCTTTTATGGAAGCAAAGAAAAAGAATGGTTCAAATTGTCATTACTTTGACAATTAGGCTGAAGTTTTATGAAAGTCAATCCCCAATTTTTGTGTGATTCCTTTTACAATAAGAGGAGCTTTGTACTGCTCAATCCCTCCATCAATTGTTCTTTTTATTTGACATATCCACTTGTTACCTACAAAATTCTTATCATGTGGCCTTGGGCCAAGGACTAAGTGGTATTAGATAAGAGAGCATTTACCATTATTTATAACAATTTGTCATTCTTTATAAGGTTTGGCTTGAGTGAATGTATCAAGTTCAATTTTAAGATAATTAGTGATGAAATTGTTTAGTGGCAAAGTTGGCAAGTTTTGGTTGTGAAGTTTTAGTGTGAAGTTACATGGGATGTGTATGTGGATCTTATATTAATAACTTGGTTATCAAGTTTATAGGTAGCAAGATCAATAAATAAATTAATACCTTGTGTTGTAAGGGTAGAAGTGGTATTGAAATGAGATTTATATGGCTAGATGTAATCGTTATTAGTGATTGCTATCAAACAGGAGATTATGATTTAGAGTGTGCATGATAAGATGAATGTGAAGGGGGAAGAGAAGTTAGTAAAGTGGGATTACGAACCATACTTGTTGATTGGACCGAAGAGTTAAAATTCTAGTGGTAACATTCATCCAAGGACTTGGAATAGGTTGAATTATTTATGATGGTAGTTTATTTGAAAAGTTTAAGAAGGAAAAATATTATTAATTAAACTTAGGCATGTCTAGCATCATATATGAAGCCAGTGACTTAGCTTTTGATACTCCTCTCTAAAATCTAAATGATTTTTTTTTATTAAACATTCTTTCAACCATATATTGAAAATGAAAAAAATATATAAGGAAGATCACTTTTATTTGATAAAAAATGAATCCAAGTGTACTTAGAAAAGTCATTAATACATAAAACAAAATACCTATAGCCTAAGGAAGATAATTAGGTGTAAGATCCTAAAAATTTAAGTGGGTTATATCGAATGGTGCCTTACTTTTATTTTCAAAGGAAGGAAGAGATTATTTTGGACATTTTCTTAGAGGACAAGAATTATGCATGATGAGCTTTTAAAGAACAAGACAATTTGTTTTGCATTATGACTTTAGAAATAGTTTGATTATGAGGATGTCCTAATCGAGCATGCCAATCACCAAAAGAAACTATTTCACTAATTGAAACTTATTTAAATAGTTTTGGAAAGATATACAATCCATCTCTACTCAGTCTGTGTAGTAGGATTTCCTTCGTCACTTAATTCTAAATCAAAAAATGGAAAGTTGAGATTGAAAGGAGGAAGCATTGACATCAGCAAACCTTAGCGTAGAAAGAAGGTTTTTGGTTGTTTAGGAACTAAAAAACATCATTTAAATGAAAGTTATTATTTTGTAAAGAATAAATAGTACAATTAGAATGAGTTATTTGCAAACCTTATCCATTACCTACTTGGATTTAATCCCCTGGATGTTCTTGTACGTTTGCTCAAGTTGGATAAGCTCGAAGTGAGATGATGAATAACATTGATATGTGGATACCATGGCATAAATTAACATTCATGTTGGAATTTTTGTGCCATATTCATCATTGATTAATAAAATGATAGAAATTTATCTTTTGACATACCATCATACCATGCCATGTTGATCTCTAGGTCCGAAAATTGACTATCACATCGATTTCATCATTAATCAGTCTTATGATTTTTATAACCACAAATCTAATATGGGCCCTTGTTTTTGTGATTTCCAAAATTGTTTTTACAGTTTTGATACTAATTTATTAAAGAGGATTGATGTTAAGCAGACTGCAAGTGTTGTTTAGTGTGGAGGATAACATATAGGCAACATTGGTAAGTTGTCCATCTTTAAAGCTGTTAAGGAGAATCTCATATGTAAGTAATTGTCCATACAATTTATGGAATGAAGAGGATTAAATTTAAGACTTAAAGCAATAATAATAGGATGAAAATTTAGACTAATGTTGTAATATATTATCTAGGAAAAATAACGTGTCTAGAGACAATAGGTTTATCAGCAAGAACCTTTATGCGTTGAAGATACTGTGATACATTTAAATCAAATTTCTTCAACTCCTATAATTTAATATTGAGTTACAGTTGATGATTATGAGATATAGAATCAAAAGCATTTTCTAATACTTTCCAATTCTAGTGTTAAACACTTAAACTTCGAAGCACATCTCAGCAACCTTCACGATGCGCCTTAGGAGGAAGGTTAACTGGATTACACGCATGAGGGAGGCATGAAAAAATACTAAAGCAAACATGGGTAAGTGAGATCAGATTTGGTGCGAATTTTGGTAGAGTCTCGGACCTTGTGGAGATTGACTCAACCCAGGCTAAAGATTTGATGGACTAAGGACTTGGCCTCTGCTCGGATGAATGGACCACGCCTAGCAGACTTGTTGTAGGAAGCATTGGATCAGGCTAGTGTGTTATGTAGGCTTCGGCAAGATCACTCTGCATCATCAGTGGATAGAGATCATGGGGAGATCTTGGATGATGTGACGAGAACTAGGTATTAGAGTTACAGTGGGACTCAACATCTAAAGATAGTGGAGATATTTGAGGATAAGGGTGCTAGTTTCCTATTTGAATGTAAACTTTATCTTTCTGTTATCTTGTAGATTATATCTTATCAGTTAGAGTCCTATTTGGATGAGGGTGTCATCCAATTGGTCCACGTGATATCATCTGATAAAGATAAATGTGATCTTAGTACGATCTTAGGTAGTTCAGTTTAAGTGAGATTATGAATGTAACTTGACTTCTAAGTTAGAGTGCCTATATATAGCTCATTCGAGCTTTGCTCCCCTCATTTTCAATCAGAGTATTCCTTGTATTCTTTTGAGAGAAAGTAATATAAAGGTTGGTTTTACCGTATCTCTCTTGTTTCCTTGTGGCCTTTATTTTCTTATTACTTCCATAGCATTGTTTCTTCTAGTGTGTGAGGTAAACACTTCGAGGGTCATTGAAGGTTGAAGTCTTACTTAAGCAAACCTAAGTGAGATTGTCGTGCAAAGGATGTTGTTGATCAACTTTGGTGAAAGTTTGAGTCCCAAGTTGACCTTTGTATCAACTAGTATCAGAGCCAATTTTGGGATGGCAGTAGGTAACTTGACAGAACAAGTGACATAAGGTGGAGGTACTCATTGGGCCATTTCCTTAAGGGGAGGAAGAGGTCACATCTCACAATACTCGATTCAAGATGTTAAGCCGCGAATACAACTGTTACAATAACAAATGGCAAATTTGTTGAAGTCACAAGAGGAGGCCCAGTTCAAAATCACTGTGCTAAGGCGTGTCGTTGCAACACAAGATGTCGATCGAGTTGAAAGCTCCACACCACAACTTGTCATCTGTGAAGGTACATGAATAGAGGGTATTCGAAGGCGTGCAGGATGCTAAGGTGTTGGAAAATTTCTTGCGGGATATGGAGCAGTACTTTATAGCTGCTAGAGTATCCGATACTGAGAAGGTCAATGTGATGATTATATACTTGGATAGGGATGCCAAGCTCTGGTGGAGGATGAGAACTATGCGTAAATCAGTACAGGTAGAACTCCCATGGATACGTGGGAGCTCATGAAGAAGGATTTGAAGGATCAATTTCTTCTGTTGAATAGTTTATGGCTTATAAGGGATGCGTTGAAGAAACTGAAACAAGAAGGTTCGGTAAGAGACTATGTTAAGTCTTTTAGTTCTCTATTTCTTGATATTGAAAACATGTCAGACGAGGACAGGCTCTTCAACTTTTTGTCCAGGTTACAACCATAGGCACAACTGAAGTTGTGGAGGAATAATGTGAAGGACGTGGTTATTATCTAGGAAAAATAATGTGTCTAGAGACAATAAGTTTATCAACAAGAACCTTTATGCATTGAAGATACTGTGATACATTTAAATCAAATTTCTTCAACTCCTATAATTTTAGATTGAGTTACAGTTGATGATTATGAGATATAAAATCAAAAGTTTTTCTAATACTTTCCAAGCCTAGTGTTAAACCCTTAAACTTTGGAGAACTTCTCAGCGACCTTCACGACGTGCCTTACGAGGAAGGTTAGCTGGATTACACGTATGAGGTAGGCATGCGAAAAAACTAAGGCAAAGATGGGCGAGTGAGATCAGACTTAGTGTAAATTTGGTAGAGTCTCGAACATTGTGGAGATTGACTCGACCTAAGCTAAGGACTTGCTGGTTAAAGGACTTGGCCTATACTGGGATGAATGGTCCACAACTAGCGGACTTGTTGTGGGAATTATTAGATCAGGCCAGTATGCTATATAGGCTTCGGCAAGATCACACTACATCGTCAACAGATAGAGATCGTGGAGAGATATTGGATGATCTGGTGACAACTAGGAGTTAGAGTTGCAGTAGGACTTAACATCTAAAGATAGTGAAGATCTTTAAGGATAAGTGTTGGATCCCGTTTCCGGAATCCAACCCTCTTAACAAAACACCATCATAACTGACCGTGGTTCCTAACAATCTCTTCTTGCTCTGATACCACTCATGTTAGGACCCGATCTCAAAACTGGACCCCAACTAGAAAACGTTAAACATTAATCAAAAACAAAGTGGCGGAATGAATCACAACGAATCGAATCAAAACGAAATCGAAAACCGAAAAAAAGCGGACAAAAGAGAAAGAAGCGAAATCGAATCGAATACAAAGTCAAATCGAATTGGCTCGGAAACAAACCAAATAAACTATGCAATCAAACGGAAAACAAATTCCGACATCCGGGAAACGAATACTTTAGAAAAGCAGCGCTTTGGAAACCTTAAGACTATCGGTCTAAACTAATCCAAATCCGTGTACTTTTTTTTCTTTCTTTTTCATTCCTTAAACACTCTTAAACAAAGCAAATTCAATTTCCCATTTGGAATATTCAATTCCATAA
>JANITX010000210.1:33410964-33421213 GCA_027564395.1 Erythroxylum ulei | reverse complement strand
ATTCAATATTTATGTGCATATATGCTAACATTATGCATGAGCAAGAAAATGCATTTCCTTAGTCTCTCTTTGAGCTCCCATGTACTGAAATTTTGGGTCGTCACCCTTAATATGGAGACGGGATGTTACATGTAAAGTTCACAAGAGCATGTTGGGACTTTTATTGGTGTTGATATGAGAGGAAGAGAGAGAGCTCTTAACTTAGTTTTGACATATAACTACTCAGTTGTGCATGAGCCAACAAAATAACAGAAAAATCCATCAAACTAAAATGAGATGAAAAATAAGGGGCCTTATTCTTGGGGAAATGTTCTATTACTATTAATGTATTCAAGGAATTTTAGTTATGTGTTGATTGGTCTATGTGTTTGCTATAACGATGGTTGAAATTTCTGTTCGTTGGAGACTGGAGAATATGAATAGTTATTGGAAAGCAATTGGTAGTGGCTTGGAGTGCTAATTCTACTAGTGTTGATGGAGGCAACTCTATGAGATGGAAGAAGCTATCACGTAGATGTGTTGTCGGGAGGTTTTGACGTCCACGTTGACGATGGTTCTCCCACTCGCCTGTGATTTATAGTGGGCGGTAGCTACGATTTCTAGTCAATATGATTTAGGAATACAATGGCAGCGTGGAGGAGACGTGGGAGTCACCAAGAAGACATGCCTAGCAGCATAATGGATCATGGTTATGGGCATCAGCTGTGGCGTCAGGTACCTAAAATTGTAGGCATGACTAAGAGCTAACAACTTGGTGAGTTGGTTAGGGGTTGGCTTCATGTGTTGACAGTGTATGGGCGATGATAAGCATGGAGATGCAAGAGGCGGCTAGGGTTTGTGATCTAGGCCCTTGGCTAATTTGGATATGTATTAACCTAATAATTTATTAAATACGGTGGTCTCACTTGTAAATTTTATTAAAATTTTTAAATTCTTATCTTAAGAAAGCAATCCATAGTATGTGCGTAGTGGGGACTTATAAACCGAGTAGTAGGGTTAATGAGTAGATAATGGTGGCTAAAATGGTTTTTAGTAGTGTGATTCTCAATGTAGTATGTGCGTATGCTCCTTATATTGGTTTAGAGAGACTACAAAAGAGCATATTCTGGGAACCTCTGGATGAGGAGATTCTATAAATCTCTAATACTGAGCAGATCACCTTAGGGGGTGATTTTAATGGGCATATAGGAGCGGATTCAGACGGATATACAGGGAACCATAGGGGCTTCAGATACGATACTAGAAATAAGAGTGGGACTGCTCTATTAGACATGGCCAAGGTTTTGAAACCAAAACTGAACGTCGAATCGGAGGCCTTACCGGTCACTAGTTTGATCGGTTCGACCACCAGTCGAAACGGTGTGACATTATAATTACACAATAATTATATATAATATTAGTAATATTAAAAAATAGAAAATATACCAAATAATATAAATTTCTATACTTTTATTAGATTTTTGGAGAAAAGGTGAGTTTTACTTTTGAAAGAATTAAAAAATACATGAAAGAAAAAAAACAAAATAAAAAATAAAAAATTCATTGAACCAGTGGCCAACTAGTTCGGCTAGTCCCGAAATTGACTAGTTCTTACCGGTTCGCACTGGTTCAATTGAAGACTAGTTTTTAAGGGTCACCTAGACTGGATAGCTGACCATCCACTGGTCGAACCGGCCAGTCCGGTCCAGGTTTCAAAACAGAGGACATGGCCATAGCGTATGAGTTAGTAAAAGCAAATTCCCTTTTTAAGAAAAATGAAGCGTACTTGGTGATGTTCTAGAATAGCACGAACAAGAAGCAAATTGATTATTTCCTTATTAGGAAAAGTGCTAGATCATGGTGCAAAGATTGCAAAATGCTTCCGGCTGCATGCATTTCGACTTTACATAAATTGCTAGTTTTGGTTATAGGAATCAAGGGATGGAAGTCACAGTTACTTACCACGTAGTGTTGTAAAATTAGATGGTGAATGCTAAAAGGAGACAAGGTGGAACAATTTAGGACTCAAGTTTGGTCTAATTCAACATGGTCTGCGATTGGGGATGCAAATCAGATGTGGGAGGGCGTAGCCTCCGTAGTATGTACTACTACCACAAAACACCTAAGGTATCCAAAGGGGTATCCAAAGGGCCGGGGGAGGGCAGATGGAATCTTGTTGGTGGTCGGGTGAGGTTCATGGGAAGATTAAGGAAAAAAAGAGAGCTTTTAAAGATCTGCTAGCAAGTACAACAGAGGCGGAGCAGGAATTTAGTAGAGTTTGGTATAGACTGGAAAAAAAAGACAAAAAAAAAACGATCTCAGTGGCTAGAGGAGAAGCATATGAGACTATGTATAGTGACTTGGATACGTTAAAGGGAGCATAAAAGATTTTCAAGCTAGGGCACATCGTACGAATGATTTCAACCAAGTTTGTTGTATACATGATAAAGCAGTATAGGTACTCACAGAGGCCTAAGCCATCAAGAAGAGATGGCAAAGATACTTTTATGGCCTATTTAATGAAGAGATAGTGGGCAACATAAAGTTAGGCGAACCCTTCATGTTGGGACATGTTCTTACTAGACACACATGGGAAAGCGTCATGAGGGGTGAAATTACAAAGGCTCTGCGAGGGATGGGGAGTGGAAGGGCCGTAGGGCCAAATGAGATCCCTATAGAGGTATGGAAGTGGATAGGAGTTGTAGGTATTGAGTGGTTAGTTCAACTCTTTAATGTGATCCTAGAGTCAACCATAATGTCGAATGAATAGAGATTGAGTAGGTTGATCCCCTTATATAAGGGGAAAGGGGACATCCAACAATGTCAAAACTACGGAGGCATCAAACTATTAATTCACACCATGAAGTTGTGGCAAAAGGTGATTGAAAACAGGATCCAGAGAGCTACTTCTATATCGGGCAACCAAATTGAATTTGTGCTCGATAGAAGCAATGCATCTACTCCGTAGACTCATGGAATGCTACAGAGAACGAAAACAGGATTTGCATATAGTTTTTATTGATTTGGAGAAGGAGAAGGCATATGACAGAGTTCCTAGAGAACTCTTATGGAGATGTTTGGAGGCAAAGGGAATTTCTATGACTTATATTAACGTAATTAGGGATATATATGAAGGAGCATTGACTAACGTAAGGACGATAGGGGGTGACACGGAAGCGTTCGGTATTAAGGTTGGACTACATTAAGGTTCTTCTTTAAGCCCCTTTTTTATTCACATTACTATTAGATGAACTTACCAAACATATACAAAGAGAGGTACCTTGGTGTATGTTATTTACTGACAATATTGTCTTAGTGGTTGAGACCAAAGAGGGGGTCAATTCCAAGTTAAAATGTTGGAGAGATACATTAGAATTGAAAGGTTTTAGAATGAGCAGGTCTAAGACAGAATACTTAAAATGCAACTTTTTAAGAAACCAGAGGGTACATGAGACGGCGGTAGTAATTGGTATTGACGTCATACCATAGAGATCAAGTTTTAAATATCTCCGGTCCATCATTCAGAGTGATGGTAATATCGATGTCGATATAGTACACCGTACTAGGTCTAGATGGATCAAATGGAGAAGTGCTTCAGGGGTTTTATGTGACAAAAAGATTCCTTTAAAATTCAAAGGGAAGTTTTATAAAATGGTGATTCGTCTAACCATGTTATATGGGGCAAAGTGTTGTCCTGCCAAACGTAGACATACAAGATAGTTGATGCTAGCAGAAATGCATATGCTTTGGTGGATGTTTGACATTACCAAAAGAGATAGGGTCTGGAACCATGTGGTGAGAGAAAGAGTATAGGTAGCTAGTGTTGCCGACAAGCTGAGAGAGACTAGACTTAGGTGGTTTGGGCATGTATGCAGGATGTCCTTTGATGCCTCCGTACGAAGCTGTGAGAGAATAACCCTCAGTGAATACAAGAGGAGAATGGGGAGGCCTTACAAGAACTAGAGGGATGTGATTAAGAAGTATTTGTCAGAGTTGGACCTTACTAAAGTAGTGGTTAGAAATAGAAAAGTATGGCGAGATCTGATAAGGGTAAAGGATTAACTTTTAAAGTTCACCAAAACAGCAGAGTAGTGATTCGGAGATGTTTCTCGTGACACGCAGATTATCGCGTAGGAAGTTCAACCTAACATCCTTTCTCCCCTCTTCTAAGTGTAAAGCTTGGACAAGGCCTACGGGCACGGAACTTGGTATCCCAAGATAGGAGTATGGGGCCAGTAGGATTGGCATACCTTCAGGTTCTATAAGCAAGGAATCATAAAGTAATTAGAGACGTGGTAAGTAAAACTTTGCAGCTTATCAGGTACTAGAGGATCTGGACTCCACCAGGTATACCCTATTATTTTCACTTAGTTTTGTATTTAATGTAAATTATTTTCACATAATAATTTTGCGTGCTAGTTTTACCTATTCTCTCTGTAAACTACATCACTCTTATATTGTCTCATTTGCATGTGGGTCTACCAGAAACAATCTCTTTACTATGTAGGGGTAAGACTGCGTACTATCAGACCTCCCTAGAACCTACTTTATTGCGGGACTTCAGACTAAGTGTGATGATGATGAAGAAGAAGAAGAAGAAGAAAGCAATCCATAGAAGCAATAAACTAATATTAAAAATTTTCATATCATCGCTAACTTGGAAAAAGACTAACGACATTATATAGTTGTCAATTTTTTATTATTTTGGGGTTATATTTAAACATTTTCTAAATCTTAGGGTTTTATTTGTACTCTCTAAAACCTTAGGATCAAATTTATCGATTGATGTAAACCTTAGGATCAAAATGACCCTTTTGTCAAAACTTTTCCTTAAACTTGCGATGAAAAGTTAAGTTGCAAGACGTAATTACTAAGGGCTAATAATTAGATAGAGACAGAGATTGAACAACTAGACAAAGTCTAAGAAAAAATGATTTTTTAATGAATATCATAAATCCAAGTGAAGCACTGCTAACTCTCAGATCAACGTCGAGGGTTATTCCTCTGTTGTAAACACTCCAAAGTCAAGACTCAAGTGGAGTTACAGAGTTCATTTCTATCAATCTTAAAATAAATGCACAGAAAAGAGGGAGAAAATAAGAAGACAAATAGAAACAAAAAAGCAACTTCATGCACGAAGTAGTAACTTGGAATGTACATAATGGATGTAGAAAGCGAAAAGAAGATAAACAGCAGAGAAATAAAAATGTCTTTTATCATTCACTCTCTTTAGAAACTTTAACCCTAACGATAATGAATATATAGGCATTAGGTCCTTACAAGTAGGAAGCACGTAGCCAATGCTTTTACTGGTGAAAAAAATCCCTAAAAATAACAATAGAAAGAAAGAATGTGGAAAAAGTAAAAACTTGAATTAGTCAACAGTCTCACCTTTAATTCAAGCAAACGAGATGATTCCATTTATGTTGCAAAATTTCTATACTTTGTCCTTTATTAGAGCTCTTGTCATCATATCTATAGGTTGCTCATCAGTTCTGCAATATAATAATTCAACATCTCCTTTGGGAACTAATTCTTTAATGTAATGATACCAAATTTCAATATGCTTAGTTCTGCCTTGGTGTACAGGATTTTGTGAAAGATTAATTATGGACTTATTATCACAATAAATCTTTATTGGCTGCACTTGTTTCTATTTCATATCTTGCATAATTTTTCTTAACCATATTGCTTTTGCAAATATGTATTCAGTTTATGTACTGGGTAAAGCAATCACTATTGTTTCTTTGATACTTGCAAAATTGCTCCTCCACTATAGCACAACACAAATCCAATTGTGCTTTTCATGTCATCTACTAAACCAGCCTAATCACTATTAGTATAAGGTACAAAATCCTTAATTTCCATTTTCACATACCTGATCCCACAACTTATTGTAAATTGAATATATCTCAACATTCTTTTAGCAGCTCCAAGATGATGTTTGCTTGGACTATGCATATAACGAGAAATCAAACTTACTGCAAACATTAGATCAGGTCGAGAAGGTTTGAGATACGTCAAACTGCCACTAAGCTTTTGAAATACTTCTCATTTGCCTTCTCAACTCCATCTTTTAAAAGGAATTTATCATTGGCATTAAGGGGAGTTTTGACAACCTTGTAGTTCACCATACCAATCCTCTTTGGTAAATATGTAGCATACTTCTTTTAGAAAAGAGAGATCCCACCTGTATATTGAACAAAATCTAAACTAAAAAAATAATATAGGAGTCCCAAATCAGACATATGAGAAACCTCCATCATAGGCTCTTCAAAGGTATTCATTAGGCCAAAAGAATTACCAAAATAAATTATATCATCCACATATAAACATATCATCAAATAATCATTACCATATGATAGTTATAGATTGCATCGTGTTTTGTGGGTAGTTTAGTACGTGTTTGAGTATTTTGAGGGTTAAATAACACTTATGATCGTGAATTTTATGTTTTCGAGGTGCCTTGATATGCTTACTAGTGTTTTAGGAAAAATATAGAAGAACGAAGAAGATTCGGAGAAAACCTAAAGGAGCAACCAGGCCTCATGACATAGCATCAGGGAGGAGCCACGATTGTGGCAATTCTACCATGATCGTGACAAAAGGTTCATTTAAGGGTATCGTGGCATATACGACAGAACACACAAATAGCCTTCGCGATTTGAGTTTTCGAAGGACTTTTCGGACCTTTCAGACTTGAAAAAAACCTTAGGGTTGCCCAAATTAGACAAACCTTTAAAAGGGTTAATGAATAAACCCTAAGGGGGCCTCCACTTCTTCCATTTTTTGGAAAAGCTTCAAGGAAGAGAAGAAGAGGATAGAGAAAAGGAAGAATAGGAGAGAGGAAGCGAGTGTTTTGATGCTGCTACCTTCCGAGATATCCTATCCAATTTTGTTTCTCCTTTCTATCTTTGTTTTCATTCATTTAATGTTTGAGATAATGATGGATTGTCTGATGATGAATCTTGGATTGTTGATGATGTTCTAACTTTTCCTTCAGGATTTAAACTTGATTCAATGCTAATATAGTTATTTGTTTGTTATTATGATTGGGTGTTTGATTAATTGTGGTATTTGCATAATTTAGTAATAAATTGAGAGGGTGATCTAAAAAAATTATTAGATTGGATTAATGAGAGGTAAGTGATTTAATAGATCATGTGATTAATCATATCGGTTATTTTGTTGAGAGAGATCCTGTGTGAGACTCGGTAGTTTATTAGGAGGTTTATGATCTAATTAGATTTGTGGATCTTTTGTTAATTGAGAGATTGTAAATTCTATAATTTAATTAGGGTTTAATGATTTTAACTAGAAAGAGAGTAATCCACTCTACGATAGTCTAAAACCATACCACAATGACATATAAATGACTAGATTAGCATTAATGATGGAAAATCCCTCTCTCATCATTTGATAACTCTCCTTGGTTAATTGCCATTGTGACGTGTGTGTTTCTTAATTTCAATTCCTTTTTGTGTTAAATTCCCGAATTAAATTCCTACTAATCAATTTCTTGGGTTATTTTTCTGTTCAATTTTTATTTTCATTGTATTAATTTTCTTAACCTTAGATAACATAGGATTAGATTAATTTACACCTTCTCGTAGGATCGGCCCTTCACTTCTTATATTTCACGACCCGTGCACTTGCAATATTTGAGGACTATAAATAGTAAAGCTTGCAAAATAATCAATAAGTTTTGGCGCCGTTACTGGGGATTAAAATTGATAGTTCTAGATTGCATCATATCTTAGTGGGTAGTTTGTTGTGTGTTTAGTTGTTAATTTGATTGCTTAATGTGTGTTTACGTCAGAATTGTGTTAATTAGTTAGATATTTGTGTTTTAAGTGTTTAATGCGTTAGAGCATACGCTTGAGCTTTGAATCTTTTTTTGAGGTACCTTAATGTGTTTGCCTTGAATAGACGTCCCGACTTGATTTTTTTAAGGACTTTTCAGACCTTTCGAACCCAGTAAAAGCCCTGAGGTTGCCCTAAATAGAAAAGAGTATAAAATGCATTATGATGGAACTATAAGGGAGCCTCTAATCTGCCATTTTGGGAAACACTTTAAGAGGAGAGAGAATAAGAAAGAGAAAGAGGAAGAGATGAGAAAGAAGCGGGTCTTCGCAGCTACTGTTTCTCGAGGCATCTCGATCCCCATTCCAGATATATTTCTTTCATCTTTTTTTTCATTTCTTGAATGTTAAGATGAATACAAATATGTTTATGGATTTGGGTTTGATTAAGATGTTCTAACTTTCTTTCGGTATTTTACTTTGAGTTAATGTTAATCTACTTATTTTTTGTTATTTTGATTGGGTGTTGTGATTGATTGTTGTATCTTTATGCGTCAGTAACAAACCAAGAGGATGAGTCAACTGGAAAATGATTGGGTCGGGTTTATGAGAGTTAGGCGATCTACACAATCAATCTAGTCAGTTATTACATGGAGAGAGATCTCGTGGGAGACCCAATTGTTTATTACAAAGCTTAAAAATTAATTAGGTTTAAGTCTATTGGTAATTAAGAGATTACCCATTTAGTACTTAAACCAATTAGGACTTATTAATTAGGTGCATGATTATAACTTGAGATACAGTAATCCCCCCTTTGATAATCTAGAACTGACACTACAATAACGCATAAATGACTAAATTAGTATTGATGATAGGTAAAATCTCCTCTCTCATAATTTGATAACTCGTCTTGGTTAATTTCCATTGTGACGTTTGTGTTGCTCGATTTCAATTTCTTTTTGTGTTAAACTTGAGAATTAATTTCTTAATAATCACTTTCTAGTTTTTACTTTTCTATACAATTTTATTTTCATTTTATTAATTTCCTTAGCCTTAGATAACCTAGGATTAGATCAGTTTGCCCTCCTAGTTGGATTGATACTTCATATACTACAAATCATGACCTGTGCACTTGCGGTATTTTGAAGACTATAAATTGTAAAGCTTGCAAAACGATCACCACAATTTTGACATACAACGTAGGCTTATTAGCACTCCTTAGAAAATTGTTTGTGAGATAATAGGAATCAATTTTTGCATACCAAGATCATGGTGCTTGTTTGAGCCCATAGAGTAGTTTATGCAATTTGTAAACCCTGTGCTCAGATCCTTTACTTCAAAGTCTTTTGCTAGCTCAAAATACACATCCTTCGAAAGGTCGCCATTAAAAAAGGCTAACTTTACATCTAGTTGATATATAGGCCAAATATTTTGTGCAGCCACAGCTAGAATTAATCATATTGTATCCAAACGAGCAATAATAACAAAAGTTTCAGAAAAAATCAGGACTTGGAATTTGAGTGTACGCTTTCGTGACCAAACAAGCTTTGCTCTTCTTCAATGAACCATTTGGATTGAACTTGGACATGAAATTTATTTAAGTCTAATAACATATTTCCCATTAGTCAAATCAATCAAAGTATAGGCTTGATTTTTTTTCCAATAGATGTCAATTCCTCTTTCATTGCTCTAACCCATTCTTTCATTTTTGAAAGAGAATATGGAGTAGAATCTTCTGTGTATTGCATTGGTGTATTGATTTTATCTACATCCAAAGTAGAATTCAAGTCAAAAGACTTTAAATTAAATTATATAATACCTCTAGTAGTATTTGCAGCATCATTTGCTGACCAATCCCAAACATCTTCTTCATTGAAGATGACATCACAACTAATAATTAATTTTTCAATAATGGGACTGAAAAGTTGATAGCTCTTTTTTCCTTGCTATAATCGATAAAAATGCACTTGATACTTTTTACATCAAGCCTCCTTCTTTATTCTGATGGTACATGAGCATAACCGATAGAGATTTCGTGGAAAAACCAAGTGTTAGGCGTCGTTTGGATAGTTAGACGTCAAAAAAAACATAGCCCGACGTTGTGGAGAGTTAGACGTCGGGAAAGGCCATGTAAATAACGTTCTCCCGCTGGCCCACCAATGCATTTTCAACTCTCGCTCTCTCCCATGTTTAGCTCTCTCCCATGTTTAGCTCTCCGTCTCTCTCCCACGTTTAATTAGCTCTCTGTCATGTCACCTGCCCTCTCCCTCGAGCCACCTTCCCTCTCCGTCGAGCCACCTTCCCTCTCCGTCGAGCCACGTCGAGCCACCGCCCTTGGAATCGTTGTGTTGCTTCACGAGTTGGCATCCTGTTGTGGTCTACTGCCGGAGAGTTGGTTGAGGTAAGTAGTTCAACGAATTTGGATGCGATAAATTTAGGGTAAATTGTTCTTTATTGAATCGATTGAA
>JANITX010000210.1:33388521-33410864 GCA_027564395.1 Erythroxylum ulei | reverse complement strand
AATTTATATTAAAACATTATTAACAAAATTTACCAAAATTATTATAAATTAATTATTTTTTGGTAAAATTATACTTAATAAATACTTTACAATCCGCGACGTTTGCGACGTCCCCCAAACGTCGTTAAAACACAACCAATCTCTGACGTTTTCTCCAAACGTCGGAAAATATAAACTTCTTTACTGACGTCTTTATGAATGTTGCAGAATTGCTGACCATTCTACGACGTCTTCCATCAGACGTCGCAGAAACCTATTACCTACCTCATTATCTACGACGTCTATTGTGACGTTTTAATAGACGTTGTAGAAGGTTTTTTGTGACGTCTTAATAGCTTTTACGACATTTAAAAGATGACGCGAAATGTATCTTTTTGTTGTAGTGTAGCTACTACTTCTATCCAAAAACTTAGTGGAAGATGCTTATAATTCAACATGCTTTTAATTACTTCAACAATTGTTTTATTCTTTCATTTTGCCATATTGTTTTATTGTGGTATATAACTTGTTGTCAGTTGCCTCTGGATATCTAAATGGATACAAAATAATTCAAACTCTTTGGATGTAAATTCTCCTCTATGATCAGTCTAGACTTTCAATATAAACATTTAGATTCCTTCTCAAAAGGTAGTTATTCAAATTTAGAATATGCATAACATCATGGATGAGTGTTCTACCAGTTTTACAACTTACAGTAATTATGCCAATACCTTACACTTGAACTTAATTATTGTTTCCTAAGGTCACTTTGGATTTCATTGTTTCATCAATTTCCACAAAAAAACTTTAGTTCCCAATTATGTGATTATTGCAACCACTATCTAAATACCACACTTTAAACAATATAGCAACATTAGCATCTGAATAAGCGAAAAATAAATTATCTGACCCACCATCTTTTTCTTTATGAAAATTACCTTGATCTTTTCCTTCACAATTGTTAGCCATATGACCAAATCTTTTTCAGTTATAGCATTGAATTGCATTTTTCTATAATTAGATTTGTTTTTATGCCTGCAGTTTCTCTTCAAGTGATTAGCTTTTTACGACAATAAGACCATATAGGAAAAGAATCTACATTAACCTGATTTCTTTCCTCACCATTTGAACCACCACCTCCTTGGCTATAACCAAAAAAGCGATGCCCATGTCGTCTTTTATTACCATATCCACCTTTTTTTATACCTTTAGATTTTTTTTATATCAACCTTTGCCTAAGAAGTTTGCTCCATAGAACCTCCAATTGATCTACTTAAGTAAGCTTCATGTGACTCAAGAGAACCCATTAACTCAATCAAGGAATAATTAGATAAATCCTTGTATTCTTCAATAGCAACAACAACAAGATCGAACTTAGGTCAAAGACTCCTCAAAACCCTCTTAACAATTTTTTGTTAAGTGAAATCTACACCAACAGAGAGAATTTGATTTATAAGGGCAGAGATTCTTACAAAGAAATCTTGAATTGTATCGGTCGACTTCATTGTTAAGTTCACAAAATCGCAACACAAAGTCTATAATTTCACAGTCACCACCAAATCCTACAACTCCTGTGACTTGAATAATGTCCACATTGTTAAAGACCAAAACTAATAACTAATTCCACACATTGTTAAAGACCAAAACTAATAACTAATTCCATTGAAAATAGGAATATTATGAGCACTTGAGATAACGTTGTTGGCTACCATTTCGCTCTACTTTTTCTTTTTTTGTCGCTACATACTCTCTCGCTCTCTTGCGCTCTCTCTCTCTTTTTTTCTTGCTCCCGATGTCTTTGTTTCCCATAGAGGACAATGCCCTAGCTTTGAAGCCAAATGCAAAAAGAGAGAAGAAGATGAACAGTGGAGAAATGAAAATGTCTTTTATTATTCACTCTCCCTAGAAACTTCAACCCGACGATAATGAATATATAGGCATTAAGTCCTTACAAGTAGGAAGCATGTAGCCCATACTTTTGTTGATGAAATAAATAGAATATTTTCCCTAAACAATAATAACAAAAAGAAAAAAGGTGGAACATGTGATGAGAATTGGAAAAAAGTAAAAACTTGAATTAGTCTATAGTTACAATAATGGTAGTATCTCAAATAGTAGGGTCTGAAAGTGAGATGAATTGACACACAAGCGATTAAATGGAAAAAAAAATCAAGCGAAGTTAAAGAAGCAAAAGAATGTCTCTGAGATGTTATCTAGGAAAATGAAGAACAACCCAGAAAGCAAAAATTGGAGACATTTCTAGAGAAAATAAAGCGAGAGAGGCCCAGCTGGTGGACAAATAGTGCTCAAACCAAAATCTCTCTCTCCCATTATTTCTTTTCCATTTTGATTCCTTTGTTATTTAAGAGTAGAACAAATAAAATTTAAAATGATCCTTGTTTGGTTCCAGATAAAATGCAGGAAACTAGAGAGAACCAATTATAATGTGGAATGAGTAATCTACATATATTATCGAGCTCGCCTTGTTCTGCGTTTGGAATGGATAGGCAAGCAAAAACATAAATATGCAACACAACACAATGATCTAAATCCAAACAAAATTCACTGAATTAGAAGAAACTAAAGAAGATTTGCAAAAAGATCTTCTGGATCCCAAGGAAGTTGAAAACAAGCAAAAGGTGCTCAAAACTTGTAGGAAAGAATTTCCTCAAACAAGAAGCTTTGGAAAGAAAAATTCTACTGTACAGTGACAACCACATACATCCATTGAGTGAGATGGTTAGTTGCTAAAAGCAGAAATTAAAAAGTGTCAACAGCGTCTAATTTATATGTTTGTTACAATCTAAACATATCCTAGGCAATTGAGAAGCCAAACAAAGATCGTAAAACTAGAATCTTACATAAACCAATAATGCCTGCAGCATATACATGTCTAAATTCATGGGAAGTGGTGGTGATTTTAAAACTTGACACATAAGTTAATAAATCAAAATTTCTGAAAGTGTATCTCTACCCTAATTCAATAATTAATCCTTGTATACGTATTAATATTATCCACATCTTCCCTCTACAACAATTTATATATAATCTGTGTGCCCATAGTCAACTATTATATAGTTTCTCCAGTCAAGTGAATCAACTAAAATCTAGCTATTTGTCCTTTTGTAAAACGGCACTGTGTGTGCCTAATCTTGTGCTCGGAGATGGTCTCAAGTTTCGGCGACCATGTTTGATCTTTGGGCCTAACCAAGAGGTCGTAGTGCTTCTTCAACTCCGTTGTGCTACAGAGAGAACAACGACTAGGGTTGTTGGACCCTGCAGTTTCTTCTGTACCTCTATATATAAGACTTGTTATGAATTCCGGTGCGACCTTTATTGCAACCCTACCATTCTCACCTTTTATGTACTGGAAAGGAGCACACTCACTGAAATTTAAAGGGCGAGGTTTAGAGCTAGGACTTAGAAGTGCAATGGAAGAAACTGATAGGACTTTACATGCAAAGTCAATAGGAAGAACAAAGTAGGTTTGGCCAGGCATAAGCTCGTCGTCAATTGCTAGAGATGGCACAGGGTGGCCGATGAAAAAAGAATCTGCATGACAAACCATCATCTCTGGGTTCTCAAACATGATCTCGCCGGCGGCATGTTTACCGGTCAACAATCTTGTTGTTCCTTCATAGAAGATAACTTTCACCGATGACCTGGAACTTTGCCTACAGAATGGGGACACTGTATTTCCCATGAAGATATTGATATGATTTAGAGAAACAGGCAGAAACTGACAGAAGAAGAAGGAACAAGAGAGGTTTTCAATATGCAAGGGAATTGACTTAATATAAAATCTTAGGTTTAGTTGTTACGTTAGGGTTTTCAAGGCGGGTCGGTGGTCAGCTATGCCGGCTTTGAACACCTCCTTCTCTCTCCCCTTTTGTCTTCAGTACGTGTGTGTGTCATTAACCAAACCTGTACATTCTTGTTCGTATTGGGAGACTGTAGTGTTCCTTCGTATTAGAACTTAGAAGACCTAACTGATTGGACTGATATAACAATAAAAATTATTTTTTAATTTAGTTTGATTTTTTATTTTAATAATTTTATTATTATAAATGTAAATTAATTAATTTTTATAAAATAAAATAAATCAACTAATTTTTATTTAATAATTTAAAAATTTTAATAAATCATAATAATTTTTTCAGTCATTTATCAAATTCTTTTACTTTATTTCAGGTATGACTTAATTTATAACGTACAAAATTAAATAATAATTGGACAATTTACCATGTATATATCATAGTTTAGGAAAGATATTGCATAAAGAAAGAGTGTTCGTGATCTGTGTTACCACCAGCTATATATATATATAGATAAATGGCAAATGCTGCTAACTAATACTGAAGGTTTAAATTATTTTAGTACCGGGAGCAAAACACGTTAATTAAAATCTCAAACTAAAGAACCAAATTTCATAGGGAATGTAGGGTCAAATTATTTAGTCATTTCTCAACAAAAAATGTTCGTCGATTTTCCTCTATTAGATATTTTGTTTTATTTTATAAATTAAAGAAAAACATTTTTTTGTTAAAATTTGATCCTTGGACCTTTCCTAATTTCTATCATGGATGGACTAAGTACATTGCTCACGACGGGAAGGCTCAACCAAACCAATAAATAACGGTAGCCACTTTTTGAAACTTCCATGTATACGAAGCTCGCCCATGTCCATGTGGACTTTTGTGAACAAGAGGGAATTGAGTGTTCTGTGTAGACTAGCCCCAAAACGATTTTAAAGGCCCTTTGAAAAATACTACTATAGCGTCCACGGCCATCAAAAAATGGCTTCGATGAACAAAGTGCAGGGTGGCTGTTAATCATAGTCACCCGTACTTTAAAAAAAAGGAAAATGAAATTAATAAATAAGAGGTAAGAGTTTTACACACAAAAAAAAGAATAAATCTATAGGTGAGCACCCTTGACAACCTTGGAATACTAAGTAGATACTAAGAACAAAAGGTTAGAATATTTAAGACGGGGATATAGAGATGCTAGGATATTTGAGCTATCATTGTGAGTCGGGTTCTATAGCAGAATGTACTCCCTGACTTTTTGGAGGATCGTAGATTTCAATGTTTCTTTAGAAGAACTTGTGTTGGCGAATCGTCTGAGATTTCTTTCACGCCATAAGCTATAGACACAAAGGGCTAGAACAATGCAGTAGATTGATTGATTTGCTCCCATGGATGCATTCTGAGTTAATAGATGTAAAAAGATGTCGGGAAGTGACTCACTCAAATTGCATCATTGACATTTCATGGTGATATAGTTCCATATATCCTTGTTGAAAGAGCATTCAAAGAAGAGATGGTTTCTTGTTTTGTCATGTGTCTAGCACATTGGACAAATTTTATTAAGCTCTAAGAAGGTCACGCGATTTGTGGTGCTCAGTTTGTTTTTAACTGCTAGCCAAAGGATGAATGACAGTCGTGGAAATAAAGCCTTAAACCAGACAATCTTAAACCAGCCAACTCTAGAGCTTCTACCTTGTAAGCATTCAATTAACATGGTGTAATAGCTTGTTTCTATACTAAGGGTTAGAACCTTAGACTATTGCACATGAGTAATATCATTGAGAATTTATGAAATGCATTTCATTCACATACACACATGAATCATGATTTAGGAAACATTGCAAAGATTATATGTTCACTCAATTAACATGTTATGGGGTATGAAAAGTTTTAAATGATCATGATGTGAATTGTGTATTATTTATGTCTTGAATTTTGGTTTGGTAGATTATAATTAGTAAATTTGGAATTAATTGTTACAATTGAAAAATTGATGAATTAAAATGTACATTTAGCTTAGGAAAAATGTCAAGTGGTAAGATAAGTTGACACATGGAAAATTAGGATGACTAAGCCTATTAAAATGACTGACATTTGGTATAGAAAATTTAGTGACAATTGACATAGGTAATTAATTGACATATGGCAACAATGATTGAGTGGCAAATGGCCTAGCATATTGGTGACATTTGGCAGCTTATATATGGGACAAATGGACTGCAAGCCTAGTGACATATGTCAATGAAACATGGTGACACCTTGTCTTACATCTCTGTTTTTTAGTTTAAGTCTAGCTAAATTGCCACACCAAATCCATACTTTTACCCCTCATAAAGTTAGTTAAAGAACTAGACCATTGTTTTTCTTGTTATGGTCTTTTATCCTTACTAAAAACCAACCTATTTCCACCTTGAATTTGTGATGATCTTGCATGCATGGAGGGCTAGGTTAGGTTGATGAATTAAGGTGGAACTTGAGCTAAACAAGTAATTAATACTTTAATCTTTATTGCATGTTTTAATAGAAAGATTATGATGATTGAATTGGGATGGATAGTATATGATGTCGATGATGAAGTGTGCTGGAATATAATGGATGAACTTGGATACTTTTATGCTTTGTTCTTGATGTATAAAACCCGTGGGTTGTAGGTTGTTATATGGATGAATTAGATTGGGATTTGAGGTATAATGAAGGTGAATTTTTGCTAAAGAAAGGTGCTAGTGTAGCATTCTTGAAATGGGAAAGAACTAGGACTACATGTATGATAGTAAATGATAGTTTCTGTTTTGTTTTAATGCATGAAAGACAATAGATTATAAGCTGCCAATTCAATAATTTTGAGTTAGAATTGAATATGAGATTGATGAGGAATTGGAGTACAATTAAGGTATAATTAATGGATTATTATGAAGATGTTTTGAATTTTGTATAAAGGTGTTAGAATTTAGAAAAAAAAAAAGGAAATGGATAGTGAACCTTTGGATCAGACATCCCACGATTGTGGAAGCTGCATTAGCTCCTTCCCACAATCGTGGAAAATGCTTTGAAGTGAAAAAATTGTTGTTTTGTGTGATTGTTGAATTAACTAAAGATAAGTTACTTTACTTTGGTGCATTTGGACTTGATTGATGCTTGAAATGAACTTAGATAGTTATTTGATTAATTGGTTAAAGGTTCGATACGTTTAGGTTGTTAATTGAATTTATAACTTAAAGAATGGATTGTTTTGAAATCAATATATCTAAATATGGAAATTATGAGTTGTTAAAGGAATAAAGGTGTTCTTATGAATACAAAAATGATTAAAAGGATATGAGTAATGTATTAGGAATGAATGAATGAGAATTGGGAAATTGCGTGAATATATATAATATGCTAGAAAAGGGTTAGTGAATGTATGGTTAATGAATTTAGAATAATCATAAACATAATTTCAAACTGATTATATCCAAGCTATGATGTATGAATGGTTAAGATTTGTGAATAATGATACATACCTAGAAAGTCAATTAAGCATGCATTGAACATGACACATATACATATGCATGATTGAATATTTATATGATTGATCAACTTTGTAATGTGTAAAATATGTGTATATTGCATGACTAAAGAAGTGCAAATTGATCGTTAGCATCTGGACATTGTCGGTTCATCAAGACAATAGCTTATCTGGAGCGTATCATGAGTAAACCTAGATATTTTCTCACTAAGATTGATTTATTTCTATTTAAATTTCAGTTATTGAATTGTTACTTATATGATTGCAATAATTCCGGACATTGTCCGAGGAGTTTGATATTCAGGAATGTAATAGAAGTGCTTTGAAAATGTATGTGTAATACTAAACGTGTACTCAACTAAATGTAGAATGTCAGACTTAGATTCGAAGAATGTGATAAATGACATGAGCGCATTGAATGAAAAGTATTGATAGCATATTATATGAATTGATGCATTCCATTACATTGATATGCATGATCAAATGAAGGAGTTGTGACCAAAGTGATTAACGTAAAAAAGAGTTTTAAGCTCAGGATGTGAGCAAAGAGCCACAGACTCAGTTATTAATGAGGTCGATATCTATAAAGGGTACGGGATAGTAAATGAAATGAGCCTAGTATCTACAACGGATACGGAATAGAAATAGGTACTAGATCATAACAAAGTAAAATGAAAGTGGAGTCACATGTGCATTTGCATATATAACTTCACATGTATTGTGTGAATGATTATAATGAATTACTGAATTATTTTTATATAGTGATATGCGACAATGTGTACCTATTATACTTGTTAAAATGTGATGAAAGGTGTTGTGATATACAAAATTGGATACTGTGATATACTTGTGAATTTGGTTTCATAACTGTGATGTTTGTGTTCTAACTTGAGTCAGCACATCGATGATGGTTGACTCACTGAGTTCACACACTCATCAAAATTGCAACGTTGATTTTCATGTACAAAAGAGACCTAGTTTCTAAGGTAATCTAATAGAAGCTTAGTACTGTCAATTTTTGGGACTAAGAATGGCTTAAAGGTCTAGTCAACTAATATCTGAGGAGTCTAGTAGATTGTGATTTTTTACTTTTCTCATTTCATGTAGAAAATTTTGTAAAAGAGCAATAAACTCTCTGAATTTTTTGGTAATGTAAATATATGGATTATAAAATGTAATGCTACAATGTAAGTTATGTTTGCAAATAAAATGGGAAAAGTTGATCTTTTGAATACTTGTGTTATGTGTGATGCCATAATAATTTATGTGACTGTTCTAACGTACCATTCTCATAGGGTATGTTCTCAAACATCCTCTAGATGTTCAGCATATGCTCTATGGAAGTGGTATGTTACATATGATGATTCCGACCATCAACTTAGACTATTATGTAACTATTGCCTTCCCTTACTGTTAAGTCATTAAATTGCACTTATTTTCGACGATCCGAAATTAATGGAATTATCTTATAATTGTTTATAGATGGTTTTCAACGCCTTAGAGACAAAATAGAATCAAAAAGATGCAAAAGAATGAAAAAAAGCCGAAATTCCCAATTTGACAGCAATTCAGTGACTAAACGTGGGCATGCCTAAGGATGGAATAAATCTGCAGAGCATATTTCAAAAGTGAAAAATCAAAATTATCACAATCTTTAAAGATTATCTTGCGATCTTTCAAGGGGATTACCTATTGAAAATAGAAGAGTGCATTATCTGGAGAGAATCAAGAAAAGATAAGGAAGAGATGAGCATAAAGAAGAAGAGTTGGTGATTGACGCAAGTTCTCAAAGAGGGTTTTAGACTAGGTTTTCGTAGGTTTTGAGGGGGTTGCTACTTCCTTTCTTCTATCTTTACATTTTCTGCACACTTTCGATTAGTTTTCTCGTGTTTTCCATTAAAAACCAGGGATGGAGAGATTAAGCTTTGTTATTTCTTTTGTTTTCAATTCTATTATGAGTAGCTAAATCTTTTGTCTTGGTTGAGGGGATTCATATTATATGTTATTATGGTGAGATGTTTTGAATATAATTTACGTTGTTAATAAACATTGGATACCTTTAGATCTATTCTTTCTAATTAAATTTGTTGGTTTCTAAGTGCACAACTAGAGATTAATTGGTTCAATCGCTAGATTAATAGAATATGACGTTCAGTTTCGATAATCATATAAGTAACAATTAGGATTAACTTCTATACATTAAAGTTGGAAACTCTAAGAAGATATTTGCTTGATTGATTGCATGTCGTACATATATTTGACTTGCTTATTGGTTCTTCATTCCTAATGCTATTATTCAATTACACCTATTCTCATATCTAGGTTGTTGTTTAATAAGAATGCTAGGATACATGTTTCTAGTCATCATACTTAAGAGAAAACTGCCCCAATGAATGTTTGTTAGTGATTGCAATTTTATATCAAGGATCCATGATAGCATGATAACATCAGTGACACGAAAACCAAGATATTTTCTCATTGATTTTTCAGATTAAAGTATTGCTTTCGATTTGTGATTTTTCTCATAATTATCTTATATTGTCGTGACCAAAAACCCCCTTTTACTTTCGTTATTTGTTTCGTTTGAATTCATAATTTCATTACAGTAATGATTCCTCGTGGGAATGATATCCGCTTATCGCTACTACATTAATTTGTTTTAACGGAAGTGATTTCTTTTGAATTTGGTTACAGGCAACAGCATTACCAAAATTTGGCGCAGTTGCCAGGGAATTTTGACGGTTTATGTACGTTACGCGTTCAAACCAATCAGATAATTTACAGTACAATCCTGAGATCAAAAAGATAGTGAAAAGACTACAAAAATAGACCAAACAGCAAAAAGAGATGCAAAGAATGGATAGAATAGCCGCAAACCGCACCCTTTGCGAGCTAGCTGCGCTAACGGATGTGCAACAACCACACTGCATCAACTTCCCGAATTTAGGTGATAATAATACTTTTGAATTGAAATCTGGACTAATTCACTTATTGCCTATTTTTAAGGGATTACCGGGAGAAGATCCATACAAGCACTTGAAGGAATTCGACGTAGTTTGCATGGGTATGAAACTGACTAATGTGACAAAATAGCAGATTAAGCTAAGAGCTTTCCCATTTCCCTTAAAGACGATGTGCAAGATGAGTTATATTATTCAGTCGAAGAGAACGTGCAAACGTGGGCTGAAATGAAGAAGCTTTTCTTCTAAAAGTATTTTCCAACATCGAGAACAGCTAATATTCGGAAAGAGATTTGCGAAATTCGTCAACATACGGGAGAAACCCTCTACAAATATTAGGAGAGATTCAAGAAACTATGCACTAGTTATCCACACAACTAGATAACCGAACAGTTATTAATCCAATATATCTACGAAGGACTCCTGCTTTCTGATAGGAACATGATCGATGCTGCAAGCGGTGGTGCGTTAGTCGACAAAACACCAACGGTTGTAAGAGAATTGATGGCGAACATGGCCTCCAACACACAACAATGTGGAATCCGTAATGGGCATGGGTCAAAAGGCGTGAATGAAGTTAGTGCAACCTCGTTGGAAAAGAGATTGGATGACCTCACTTCTTTGGTGCGACAATTAGCGGTCACGAGAAAAGAAGAAGCTAAGGTATGTGGTATATGCTCAATGTTAGGACATTCTACTAATTTATGTCTGATTTTGCAGGAAGAAAACGCAGAGCAAGTGAATGCCGTGGGAGGATTTGCTGGGCTAAATCAAAGGAAGTACAACCCATTCTCCAATACCTATAATCCGGGATGGCACGATCATCCGAATATGCAATATGGGAATCCTCAAGGACAACAAGCAGCCACGAATTCTCAACCCAATAGACAACCATATGTGCCCTGTCAAAATCCAAATATAACATCAACTGCTAAAGGAAAGTCTTCTTTGGAAGATATAGTGCACACTTTGACCACTAACACTTTGACATTTCAGAGGAATACTAAAGCAAGTATCCAAAAATTGGAAAATCAACAAAGGAATTTCGAAACCTGGTTAAGTCAAATTGTAGCTGCCGTCAATCGAATGGAAGCACGAAATTATGAAAATATTCCAGCACAACCTGAGGTTAATCCTAGAAAAAGTGCGAAGGCTATCACATTACGAAGTGGTAAGGAACTATAGGAACCACTCCCGAAAAATTCCAAAAGAGAAGTGGAGGAAGAAATCACGCACGCAACACATTTCCCACCTGAATTGATGCAAAAGGGGCACAAAACAAGGTGCTTCCGCCTCTTTTTCCGAGTCGATTAGCAAAAGCAAAGAAGGAAGAACAAGAAAAGGAAATTTTGGAGATTTTTCGAAAGGTTCAGGTAAATATCCCTGTCCTTGATGTAATTAAACAAATTCCACGATATGCTAAATTCCTTAAGGAGCTTTGTGTATTAAAGAGGAAATTGAAATTTAATGAGAAAGTCCAATTAGGAGAAAATGTTTCAGCAATTTTACAGAAGAAAAAGCTTCCACCAGAATGTCAAGATCCAGGTATGTTTACTATCCCGTGCCAAATTGATAATTTGCGGATTGAAAGAGCTATGTTAGATTTAGGTGCGTCCATAAATGTTATGCCATACGATGTGTATGAATCTTTGAATATTGGACCCCTTAAAGAAAATACGTAGTGATTCAATTAGCAGATCGCTCAAATGCTTATCCGAAAGGTGTGTTAGAAGACATATTGGTTCAAGTAGGAAACATACTTTTCCCGACTGTATTTTATATTTTGCAGATGGGCACGAACGACACATCCTCCTCCACTCCGATTTTATTCAGAAGGCTGTTTTTGAAAATGACTAGAAACAAAATAGATGTTCATGATGGATCTTTAACTATAGAAGTTGATGGTGACTTAATTAAGTGCAATATTTATAATACCATGAAAATTCCAGATGATGAACAATCTATAGTTTATGTTGATTTTATTGATACATGGATGTAGGAGAATCAGATTTTGGAAGATAACGATGATGTTGAATTGATGGACAAGGCATCACAATGGTAAGGAGATGAAGACCCTACGTTACCTGGTGCACTAAGGGAGAAGACGTTAGCTTCATAAGGAGATGGGGAATCGTTATCCTTTAATGAACAATTAAATAATGCATCCCATTGGCTAGAAGGGGAGAAAATAACGTTAGATGGTGAACCAATTGAAATGTCACTTTGCTTGGAGACCACCGAACCATTCTCCCATCAGCTCACGTTCAAGGAAATGTCCAAAGGGGTAGACAAGTTGCTGCCATTGTTGACCAGCCCACCCACACTTGAATTAAAGAGCTTACTTGGTCATCTAAAATACATCTTTTTAGGTGAGAAAGATACATTACCTCTTATTTCTAATAAACTTTCAGATATGCAGGAAAGCCATCTTTTTAACGTTTTGAAGGAGAATAAAGAAGCTTTCAGTTGGATGGTAGCTGATTTGAAAGGAATTAGTCCCACCATCTGCATGCACCGAATTTTGATGGAAGATGAGGCGAAGGGGGTGAGGCAACCCCAACATCGTCTAAACCCACCCATGATGGAAGTAGTAAAGAAAGAGATTTTGAAGCTTCTTGACGTAGGCATCATTTATCCGATTTCAGATAGTAAGTGGGTAAGTCTAGTCCAGGTAGTACCAAAGAAAACTAGTGTGACTGTGATTGAAAATAGCAATGGTGAATTAATACCAACTCATGTCTGAAATGGTTGGAGAGTATGCATAGATTATAGAAAGCTTAATTCAGTTACTAGAAAAGATCACTTTCCACTTGCATTTATTGATCAGATGCTTGAAAGACTTATAGGAAAATCTCACTATTATTGTTTAGATGGCTATTCAGGATATCATTAAATTTTGGTGGCACCTAAGGATTAGGAAAAGACGAGCTTCACATGTTCATTTGGCACCTTTGTTTACTGACGAATGTCATTTGGATTGTGCAACGCACCTGTGACTTTCCAACGGTGTATGGTAAGTATTTTCTCCAATCTCGTGGAAAATTGCATGGAAATTTTTATGGATGATCTCACGATATATGGGGAGTCTTTTGAAACATGCATTATCAACCTTGAAAAAGTGCTAAAACATTGCATTGAAACTAATTTGGTTTTACAGTGTCACTTTATAGTTAACCAAGGCATTATTTTGGGCCATGCTGTTTCTTCAAAAGGGATTGAAGTTGATAGGGATAAGATAGATGTCATTCGATCTTTATCTTACCCCGCGAATGTGCGGGAAGTTCGTTCTTTTCTTGGTCATGTAAGATTTTATCGGCGATTTATCAAGGACTTCTCCAAAATTGTGCAACCTATATGTAGATTACTCCAAAAAGATGAGAAGTTTAATTTTGACGAGGCATGTAGAAGTGTGTTTGATGAGCTAAAGGAGCGACTCACTACAACACCAATAATTCAGCCACCATGATGGGACATACCCTTCGAGTTGATGTGCGAAGTGTCGGACTATGCAGTTGGCGTTGTGTTGGGTCAAAAAGTGGACAAGGTACCTCATGTTATTTATTATGCTTCTATGACACTTAATGATGCCCAAAGAAATTATTTCACAACGGAGAAGGAGTTTTTAGCGGTCGTCTTTGGGTTGGAAAAGTTTCGGTCATATCTGTTGGGGACGAAGGTGATCATCTACTCTAACCATGCAGTGCTAAAGTATTTGGTAAACAAGAAAGAAGTCAAGCCAAGATTGATTCGATGGATATTACTGATCCAAGAATTCGATGTGGAAATTCACGATAAGAACGGAGTAGAAAATCTGGTGGCTGATCACTTAAGCAGGATCACATCGAGTACCACGCCTGATGTCTTTCACGACAAATTTCCAGATGAGAGACTTTTCACAATTCAACAGGTAATCCCTTGGTATGCAGACATAGTGGACTTTTTAGTAACTAATTCTTTACCTACTGATCTATCTAAAGCTGAGAAAGATAAAATCAAGCGAGAGGCTAGATATTATGTTTGGGATGAACCTCACCTTTGGAAATTTTGTTATGATCAGATCGTTAGGAGATGTGTCACAGATGATGAAATTTTGTCTATTTTGCAATTTTTTCATTCATCTGTGTGTGGAGGACATTTTGGTTCCAAAAGAACTGCTCGCAAAATTTTAGAATGTGGACTGTTTTGGCCTATGTTATTTTATGACTCTTACATGTTTTGCAAGTCTTGCGATCGTTGTCAAAGAACAGGTAACTTGGGATCAAGGAATCAAATTCCACTGACGAACATTCTGGTATGTGAGATTTTTGATGTTTGGGGAATAAGCTTTATGGGTCCTTTCCCTTCCTCTTTTGGTAAGAATTACATTTTGTTGGCAGTAGACTACGTTTTAAAATGGGTTGAAGCTAAGGCTATTATATCTGACGATGCTAAAACCGTGTTTGATTTTGTTAAATCAAATATTTTTTTTCAGGTTTGGAATGCCTCACGCTATCATTAGTGATCGAGGGACCCATTTTTTGCAATAAGATTTTTGAGGCATTGATGAAAAGATGTGACATTACACACCGAGTCTCCACCGCCTACCATCCGTAGACAAGTGGGCAAGCTGAGGTGTCCAATAGAGAGATCAAGTACATACTAGAAAAAGTGGTAAATCTGAACCGAGAGGATTGGAGTCTGAAACTGGACGATGCTTTATGGGCATACCGAACTGCGTACAAAACTCTTATAAGCATGTCGCCTTACAGGTTAGTTTTCGGTAAGTCTTGTCATTTACCTGTGGAAATTAAGCATAGAGCTTATTGGATTGTAAAGCAGTTAAATATGGATCAATTAGAGGTTAGTACCATTAGGAAGTTGCAATTGCAAGAATTAGAAGAGATTCGTAATGAGGCATATGAAAATTCAAAAATTTACAAGGAAAAAACTAAGGCTTTTCATGATAAAATGATTTCTAGGAAACATTTTTCCATCGGACAAAAAATTCTTCTTTATCATTTAAAGCTTAAGTTATTCGCAAGAAAATTATAATCTCGTTGGCTTGGACCGTTCATTGTTACTAACGTTTTTCCTCATGGTGCGGTAGAAATTCAGAGCGTAGATACCTCTAAGGTATTTAAGGTTAATGGACATCGCCTAAAGCTGTATTATGAAAATTCTTCAGTCGTGCGAGTGGATGAAGTAGAGTTGGCACCTCCAACTTATTTCTAACTGGTAAGTAACAACATAGGTCCAGTTAACGACTTTAACGAAACACATTCGGGGAAACCCGAAAATTGTTCAGGTGTGTCTATGCTATTTCTTTAACAATTTTTATTTTTCATTATGTTCTCTCATTTATTTAGGCATGTCAATTTACAATTTTTTAATTTTCTGTCATCTTTATTTTTCTTGTCATTTTTCAGAAGCAATTTAAAAAATATAAAAAATGAAAAATTTTCAGTTACTGCCCCTCCCTTTTCCCTCTTTGTTTTCCCCAAATCCCTTCTCTCAACATCGATCTCCAATGCCGATCTTCAACCCACATTCAGCTTGGCCTTTCAATTTCAACTCATCTCTCAAACCTCACGTATCTCTCATCAGCCACTACCCATTCACCCATCCACCCCTCTGTTGCGATTTTAGTGCTGTGCCCATCTTTGTTTTTTTTGCAGGTTCTCCTCCATGAATTAGAACAATGTCCAAGAAGAAGAGTGACTTCCTCAGGCTTCCTATACCCATACGATATGTTGTTGATGTCTCCCAACCTCAACCCTCTTCACAGACCACCGAAACACCTCCAGCTCTAGCTCCAGCCCCAACGTTCCTTCATCCAGCACCACGCTCCCGACTACGGTCCAGGAGAGGCAAGGAGGTTGAAAACCTAAGCAAGTTGACTACGAACGTAGCGGGCTGCACTTCCTTCGTGTTTCTTAAAGATACAGCCCGATTCCAATAGCTAAGTGCACGGAAGTTTTGTCCATGTAAGTCTATCCTTTCCAATACACTTGAAGCCTTACGTGTTTATGACTCTTTTATGCAGTTGATGGGTCCCATTGGATGAAGTGCCTTTGCCCAAATAATCTACCCTGCATTTGTTAAATTAACCAAAGAATTTTATAGCACTTTCCAATTCAATTGTGATAAGGATTTTGATATGTATACGAAAAAGGAGGTTGAATTTACATTTATGGGAAAGGAATTTACATGTTCAATTGCTGAATTCAATGTTGCCTTGGGCTTTCTTTCCACTGTTGAAACTGAGGCTGAATTATTTATCCATTCTCAATGTGATTTTCATGTCGATTTTAATGCTACAGAGTTATGGCATCAATGGTCTGTTGATACCCATCCTTATAATGCTAGCCTTTCTAAAAGTTCCTTTCTTCGGAATCCTATTTTCAAAATTATCCATAGGTTGTTAGCATTAAATATTTTTGGTCGCAAGGATGTTGCGGGTACTTTGTCGAAGGCTGAATTTTATTTCTTGTGGTGCATGGATAGGCATATTCCAGTTAACTTTGGTTTTTGGTTTATGACACAATTTCATGCCATTTTGCAAAAAAAAATCTAAACCTTTGATTCTTGGGTCTTATATCACACAATTAGCGGTTAATTTGAAAGTGCTAGATCTCGATAACACTACTATGACTGTGGCTTGTGGTATAGAGCCGTTGGATTTAGATTGTCTATGCAGGATGTGTATTGTGGATCTTAGCCAAGGGCACCTTGCTTTTACCGCTCCCAACCCAACTACTTTTTCAACAACAAGAATTTCAACTAGACAACGCCGAGTACCACCAGCTGAACCGAGCAACCAACCACCGGCTGAACTGAGCCCTCCTCCACAACAAACCACCGAATTGGATGCTTGTCTCAATCGTCTTGAAAGGACAATGCACCGTTTGGAGCACAATTTGATGGCCTACTGGGCGTACGAAGGATTTCAACCACCACATCCGCCAACCCCTTGATCTCGACACCTCCAAATAGAGAAGCTTTCTTTCACCCTTTTTCTTTATCTTTCTACTTCTTTAACATTGAGGACAATGTTGGTTTAGGTGTAGGGGAAAGAATTGGACTTTTGATGTGAATTTTTTTTATTTTTGTGTGAATATTTTTGGTTTTGTGTACGGTTTTATTGCTTTTTGCGTATGGTTTTGCATGTTAAGCTTTGAAGCTTAGTCATATTAGTTTGGATGAGATTGAGTATATGCATGAAATCTAATTGGGCTTAGTAAGTTTTAAGATGAAACATGTTGATTGATTGCAATAACTAATCTCATAAACTTAGTTAAAATTTTGACATTTGAGGAATGAATTAAATTGTGGAATTAAGGTGAATTCTTGAATTAAACCTGTGAGTGAATTTGAGCCTAAATGACATCATCTTTATGTCATGCTATTTCTTTGAATTGTGTGATGCTCCTCTATTCATGTTGTCTTCAGAGCTTGCATGGAACCGGTTTGAATTTGTTTGATCATATGAGATATAGAAATGATTAAGGCCTTCTTTGTTTTTACACCTTTAGCTTAAAATTGACCCACCTATTTATTTTTCCCTTGCAAACAATTTTTGAGCCTTTATCCTTGTTTTTCAATCAATCACCTTATTTTAAAATCCAACAACCCCATTAGCCTTACCCTATCACAAGTTGAATGAAGCATTGAGTAATGTGGGATTCTTGTTCTGTATTGTGCCCTAAGATATTTTTATAGGTACTTCTACTCATGAAAAGAAAAAGAAAAAGAAAAAAATAGAAAAGAAAAGAAAAAATAGAAAATGAAGCAAAAAGAAAAAAAAAGGAATAAAGTATAGTGGTACTAGTTAGCATAAGTAGTTGTAGTCCTTTTTGTCATGTTTATCTCAGAATTTTAAATTGCGTGTCCCTTTTACTTGGTACTTCATGAATGCTTGTGATTAACCCTTTGCCATTTTTCCTTACCTTCGAACCTAGCCCCATTACAACCCTTAATAAAGTCCTTGTGATCTATTAGCTCATGTGATCTGAATGAATGAGAATTGGTGAAATTGCAAGCCTGTGGTAGTGCAACATGATAGAGTGAGATTTGAGAGAAACACTTTACCTGCAAACATTTGAGTGTAAGAGTGAAATCCGTGAGAAGAATTCATTTTGATTTCATGTTTGCTTTTGAACAAAGATGTCTTATTTTGATTTCGTTTATTTGCATTGGTGAAAAGCGATTATGATATATGTTGTAATTTAAGTTTTACTAGCCCAAGTTAATGGATTGTGTGCACTTGATCTTATGAATGATGAATTGACTAAGTGTAGTGGTTTGACATATTTGCTCGAGGGCGAGCAAAGGTTCGTTGTGGGGAAATTTGTTAAGTTATTAAATTGCACTTATTTTGGACGTAATTATCGTTAATGTGTTGAAATTATTATCCGAAATTAATGGAAATATATTCTAATTGTTTACAGATGGTTTTCAACACCTTAGAGATGAAATGGAATCAAAAAGATGCAAAAGAATGAAGAAAATCTGAAATTCCCAATTTGACAACAATTCATTGACTAAGTGTGGGTAGGCCTAAGGATGGAATAAATCTACATATCAAATTTCAAAAGTCAAAATCAAACTTATCACAATCTTTAAAGATTATCTTGCCATCTTTCAAGGGGATTACCTACCGAAAATAGAAGAGGGCATTATCTGGAGAGAATCAAGAGAAGATAACGAAGAGATAAGCATAAAGAAGGAGAGTTGGTGATCGACGTAAATACACATGAGGTTTTAGACTAAGTTTTCATAGGTTTTTGGGCTGCCACTTTCTTGCTTCTGTTCTTTACATTTTCTGCATACTTTCAATTGGTGTTTTCATATTTTTCATTAAAGAACTAGGGATGAAGACTTATTACCTTGTTATTTCTTTTGTTTTCAATTCGATTATGAGTAGCTAAATCTTTTGTTTTGGTTGAAGAGATCCATGTTATCTGTTATTATGGTGAGATGTTTCAAATAGATTTTATGTTATTAATAAACATTGAATATCTTCAGATCTATTCTTTCTAATTGAATTCGTTGGTTTCTAGGTGCGCAACTAGAGATTAATTGGTTCAATCGCTAGATTAACGGAATATGACGTTCAGTTTCGATAATCATAAGAAGCAATTAGGATTAACTTCTCTACGTTAGAGTCAGAAATTCTAAGAAGATATTCGCTTGATTGGTTGCATGTCGTATATGTATTTCACTTGCTCATTGGTTCTTGATTCTTAATGCTATTATTCAATTATACCTATGATCGTATCTAGGTTGTTGTTTAATAAGAATGCTAGGATATATGTTTCTAGTCATTACCCTTAAGAGAAAACTTCCCCAATAAATGTTTGTTAATGATTCCAATTATATACCGAGGATCCATAATAGCATGATAACCTCGATGATCCAAAACCAAGGTATTTTCTCATTGATTTTTCAGATTTAATTACTGCTTTCGATTTGTGATTTTTCTCTTAATTTTTTGATATTGCCGTGACTAAAACTCCCCCTTTTTAATTTCGTTACTTGTTCCATTTGAATACGTAATTTCATTACCGTGAAGATTCCTCGTAGGAACGATATCCGCTTGCCGCTACTATATTAATTTGTTTTAACGGAAGTGATTTCTTTTGAATTTGGTTGCAGGTGACAGCATCACCAAATTTTGGCACCGTTGTCGGGGAATTTCGACAGTTTATGTACGTTATGCGTTCAAACTAATCAGATAATTTACAGTACAATCCTGAGATCGAAAAGACTGTGGAAACAAACCAAACAGCAAAAAGAGACGCAAAGAATGGATAAAATAGCCGCAAACTGTACTCTTCGCGAACTTGCCACACCAACGGTCTCGCAATAGCTACACTGCATCAATTTCCCGAATTTAGGTGATAATAATACTTTTGAATTAAAATCTGGACGGGTTCACTTATTACCTATTTTTAGGGGTTTACTGGGAGAAGATTCATACAAGCACTTGAAGGAATTCGACGTAGTTTGCATGGGTATGAAGCTGACTAATGTGATAAAAGAGCATATTAAGCTGAGAGCTTTTCCGTTTTCCCTTAAGGACTATGCACAAAATTGGCTATATTATTCAGTTGGAGAAAACGTGCAAATGTGGGCTGAAATGAAGAGGTTTTTCTTTCCAGCATCTAGAGCAACTAATATTCAGAAAGAGATTTGCGGAATTCGTCAACATACGAGAAAAGCACTCTACGAATATTGGGAGAGATTCAAGAAACTATGTGCTAGCTGTCCACACCACCAGATAACCAAACAGTTATTAATTCAATATTTCTACGAGGGACTCTTGCTTTCTGATAGGACCATGATCGACGTTGTAAGCGGCGGTGCGTTAGTAGATAAAACGCCAGCGGCTGCAAGAGAATTGATTGCGAACATGGCCTCCAACACACAACAATTCGGAATCCATACTGGGCATGGGTCGAAGGGCGTGAATGAAGTTAGCGCGATCTCGTTGAAAAAGAGATTGGATGACCTCACTTCTTTGGTGCAACAATTGGCGGTCACGAGGAAAGAAGAAGCTAAGGTATATGGTATATGCTCAATGTTAGGACATTCTACTAATTTATGTCCGATTTTGCAGGAAGAAAACGTAGAGCAAGTGAATGCCGTGGGAGGATTTGCTGGGCCAAATCAAAGGAAGTATGACCCATTCTCCAATATCTATAATCCGGGATGACGCGATCACCCGAATTTGCGATATGGGAATCCTCAAGGACAGCAAGCAGCCACGAATTTTCAACCATATAAACAACCATACGTGCTGCGTCAAAATCTAAATATAACGTCAACTACCGAAGGTAAGTTTTCTTTAGAAGATATAGTGCACACTTTGACCACTAACACTTTGACATTTCAGTGGAACACTGAAACAAAGTATCTAAAATATGGAAAATCAACAAAGGAATTTCGAAACCCAATTAAGTCAAATTGCAGCTGCCGTCAATCGAATGGAAGCACAAAATTCTGGTAATTTTCCAGCGCAACCAGAGGTTAATCCTAGACAAAATGCAAAGGCTATCACATTGCAGATTGGTAAGGAACTACAGGAACAAATTCCGGAAAATTTCAAAAGAGAAGTAGAGGAAGAAATCACGCATACAGCATCCCCACCTGAGTTGACGCAAAAAGGGGTACAAAACAAGGTGGTTCCACCTCCTTTTCCTAGTCGATTAGCAAAAGCAAAGAAGGAAGAATAAGAAAAAGGAAAATTTGGAGACTTTCCGAAAGGTTCTGGTAAACATCCCTCTCCTTAATGCAATTAAACAGATTCCATGATATGCGAAATTCCTTAAGGAGCTTTGTACGTTAAAGAGGAAATTGAAATTCAATGAGAAAGTCCAATTAGGAGAAAACGTTTCAGCAATTTTACAAAAGAAAAAGCTTCCACCGAAATGTCAAGATCTAGGTATGTTTACTATCCCGTTCCAAATTGGTAATTTGCGGGTTTAAAGAGCTATGTTAGATTTATGTGCGTCCATAAATGTTATGCCATACGATGTGTATAAATCTTTGAATGTTAAACCTCTTAAAGAAACTAACGTAGTGATTCAATTAGCGGATAGCTCAAATGCTTATCCGAAAGGTGTGTTAGAAGACATATTGGTTCAAGTAGGAAACATGCTTTTTCCGACTGATTTTTATATTTTACAGATGAGCACGGATGACACATCCTCCTCCACTCCAATTTTGTTCGGAAGGCCATTTTTGAAAATGACTAGAACCAAAATAGATGTTCTTGATAGATCTTTAACTATGAAATTTGATGGTGACTTAATTAAGTTCAATATTTATAATACCATGAAAATTACAGATGATGAACACTCTATTGTTTTTGTAGATTTTATTGATACATTGATGCAGGAGAATTGGATTGTGGAACACAATGATGACGTGGAATTGATTTTGGTAATGGAAAAGGCATCACAATGGCAAGGAGATGAATCTGCGTTGTTGGGTGAACAAAAAGAAAAGACGTTAACTTTACAAGGAGATGAGTAAACATTATTCTTCAATGGACAATTGGAAAACACATCTCATTGGCAAAATAGGGAAGAAGTTACGTTAGCTAGTGAA
>JANITX010000210.1:33362407-33372646 GCA_027564395.1 Erythroxylum ulei | reverse complement strand
TAAATCAGTCCGATCTATCTCATCCTAGGTCAAATTGACCATTTTATCCTTCCAGTAGGGGGTGGGATGTTACAATTATGCTTCCTTAGTAGCCTAAGCCACTGTTATGTACTATGCTTTAGTTATAGAAAATGCAACCATAGACTATAATATAGATTTTCAACAAATAATCTCTCTTGAAAAAGTAAATACATACCTTGTAGCAAACGTCCTATTATCTAGATATCCTACATGGTTTGAATCTATACATTCCATAGTTGAAAGATTACCTTTTTAACAGCTAAATATAATCATATGGTTTGATCTACCTTTTAAATACTTGAATACCCACTTGACTCATTCTTAATGTTGTCTTATAGGTTTCAACATGTAGTTACTAACCTAACTAATAGAGTGAGCCAAATTTGGCTTAGTACTTACTATTACATAAATGAAAACTCTAATAGCATTAGTATATATATATCTATTTTTTACACTAATTTAGGGAAAGTTTAAAGTGTTTATCAATGTAGTGGTTAAGAGTTTATAATTACTAATTCTAAATCTTTCCAATATTTTCCTAACATAGTTAAATTAAGATAACTACAGTTTTCTAGAGCTCATATCCCTCCAAATATGCATTAGTATTTTTTGTTAGCAACCAAATCCTTCATCTCAAATTCCTTTTCTAATAAGGTTTTAGCTCATTCACATAATGTATACTCTTCATAGAAATTGACATATCATCCATACATATTAGCCAAAAAAAAAAACTAAGCTCTCAACAAATACTTAATAATCATACTCATATATCTTATAGCCAATTCAAATCATATAAGAGTCAATCCTTTTATACCATTGTCTAGGAAACTACTATAAACTATAGAGTGATTCTTTAATTTATATTGCTCCTTTTCAAGTTGACTAAAACTTCCAAGTTACTTCTTGTAAATTTTATCATCCAAAATGCTATAAATAAAAGCTATCTTCACATCTATTTGTTCCAAATGCATGTCTAAGGTTGCTACTAACACTATCGAATCTTGATGAAAGTATGACAAAACACTTGAGAAAAAATTTCATCATAACTAATTCCATTTTATTGTGCATACCCTTTTACTCTTAGTTGAGTTTTAAACTTTTTTCTCTTCTTTTTTTTGTTACCACTCACTTGATTATATATACTAGCTTAAACCATGTAGGCTTTTTCCTTTTAGGAAGTTACAACAACTCCTATGTCTGGTTTTTGTGCAAAGACTCCACCACCTTATCATAACTCTCATCCATATATCCTTCTCTTAATTAATGATAACCTTTTGAAATTTAGTTGGATCCCTATTACTTATAATGAGTCTGAAAGATATCAAGACTTCCTAACCATATGTATTTGGTGGCCTAATGTTACACATCATTCTATTTAAGGCTATATTATGTTGATTTTCTTCATCTAACAATGATATATTCTCCAAACTAGAATTCCAAATTCTTTCAAGTCTGCTCTAAGCTAACTAAAATCCACTTATACCTCCTTTATATTGCCCTCAACTAATCATGATGATATGTGATTTTATATACCTCAAAACATAAAAATAATACTAAAAGAAATCATTAAGGCAAGTGCACCTATCATTTTCTATAATATGGTTTTAGTGCGTGCGAGTGTCATTCTTATAAGGATTATAACTTCTAGTACTAAAACTATCATTCTATTATCAAATATAACAAAATGAATGATAAATTTTCAAAAGGAGAATCAACTATATTAAGATAAAAAGTAAGAAATAATCATTCAAGGTGATTGGTAAATAAGATTCATACGAAGAATCCCTACTAGAACCTTGCTTATGGTAGAATTTATCCTAATTTAAGGATTAACCTAGTTTCTTGAACTGGTAAGAATTCCAAAGTTACAACTATATTCGTTCTTAAGATATACAGTTGCTATCATTAAGTTAACTGACTGCTATTTCTTTATAATTAAAATTCCTAATAATGTTTTAATTCTTTTTATGAATCCTTATGATAAGTTGACCCTAACCTAGAAGATTTATGTGACCTTATCTCTAGGTTCTATAAAACCTTTATTATTCATGCTTTAAACTAATCATAGATATGACTTCTTAATCCTTATATATGAAATATGATATTGAATCTTTCACATTCACTACTTTAATTCAACATAATAAACAAATATGAATAATTCTCATTAAAACTAAAATATAGGGTCACCCCGTATAGATCTATATCTATATTAGTTCATACTGAAATAAAAGACCTAAAATAAATTCAAAAGTACACAAAAAATAAGAATGAATTCTTATAAATCTCCTTTAGTTGTCCTTTCATTCTTCAACCTTCATTGGATGTCTTTTTAATTGGTCTTTGGTCCTCCTAGATAGCTCTCTCCTTTTCTCATTATGTCTCTTTTTTTATATTATGAAGCCCACAAATTCTAACCATCATAAGGATCTTCATAGTCCTATGTTAATCTCATGTTTTTTCACCACTCCTTCGATTTATTTTTCATCAGCAAACATGGCGAACATGGGTGTATGTTTAGGTTGTATTGTTAAAAATAAGACGTTGTTTGGGGCATATCCCTTCACAAGGAATGTCTTTAGAGAATTGGAATACGCCAAGGTGAAATACAAGACAAGCATGAGGCCATGTTTAGGTCGTGTTCAGTTATAAAGGCAAGCTATCAAAGAAGTATAATATATATGCGAACAATATGAGGGTAAACATAATATCATGTAGGTGTCCTAAAAAAATTCAATCTCATTACTGATTACTTAAATAAGAGGCAACTCTATGAAAGAATTTAAAAAATAAACTGTCCTAATCAAGATTCTCCATCACTCACTCAGTTGCAAAGATCATAAAATTGCTTAACATTTTGTCACTTACATCAAATTATAAGTCAATTCCATTCACTATACAATCCTTCAAGCTTCAACCTAATCCAAAAACTCAACCTAACGCATAAAGTGAACATGCATGAGAACGATGCTTCATCTTTCAAATATTTTCATAATCTTTATTCAACAAAAGGTAAAAATGCTAACTTTATAATTAACACAAGAACATTTAGAAGTTTATTTAAAAAGTCACCTAACCTTTTAACGTGAGAGTAAACAACTTATCATCAATACCCTCAATTAGCTCACTGTTTCATATGGTTACTAGCACCACTCTTTAAATTCAACCTTTTTTTTGGTATAAAGCTACTAGAGTGAATTTATTTTATGTTCACTTATTCAAACTTTTTTTTATGGGATACTAAAAATACTTTAAAAAATTACATCTAGCTTAATTATATGTAAAAATTATAAAAAAATTATCATAGTGTGAATCAAGTATTTATTCTCAAAATTAATAAACTAAAATAAAATTAAATTCAATATTAAAGCTCATAACTATTTGCCTAAACAAATCAAATCACAATAATAACCAAATTGATAATGAATCATCTTGATCAATATTTGATATTTGCTAATCACATCATATTTTTAGCATGATTTTTATGGGAATTTATCTTATATTTTGGGGATTTTTATATTATTTGGTACTCAATTTAAATTATTTTATTTTTAAGCCTTATTTTAGCTCTCCAATGAAAAAGGATTGCATTCAAGCAAGTTTAAGTTGAGATAGAGTGATTGTGGCATGATTTTAGAGGAAGAACTCATAATAAAGGGCTAATAAGGACCCATATTCAGTAATAGGAAGGCAATAAGGAACCAATAAGGACCCGTATTCAACAAAATAGGACTAACTGGGACCTGTGTTGAACTTATGTTCTATGTTGCCTAATTTTATTTCTTTCTTTTTTGGTAAGAAGTAATATAGGAACAATGTGAGGATGTGTTATATTCATATTGATGGTAGTTATTCTATAAAAAGAAGCCAAGATATGTGTAAAGCAATATGAGGACCTACATGATCCTATGTTTGACGAGTGTATGAGTAAATTTATTTAGTTTCGTGATATAAAGATGAAAAAAGAAAGGATAAGGGGAGAGAGATAGTTAGGGGGACCAAAAATCAGTCCAAAGATAGAGGAGACTCAATAGCACATCATAGAGAAGCAATCTGGGAGAAATGCAATATTCCTTTACGTTCAATCAACAAGCATCAAGATTCAAATAATTTATTGTTCGTTATTAGTTTTCTTTATTTTATTATGAACTAAATTGAGATATAAATTTAAATAAGATAAAACTTATAATTTATATTTTAAATTGATTTATTCAATTTAATGAAATATCCTTGTTTTCTTAAGAATTGCTCATGTGTTTATATTGTATTGAATTAAATGAACAAGAGTTGAAGCTTCAATAATTTGATTCATATAATAAGATCAAGAGATGATATATATGAATAGATTGACATGAAATGAGAGTTGTATGAGTAGTTAGAGATGGAACTGTATGATATTTTTAAGTTAGGGTGAAACCTATTATGGGAATTCATAAAGCTAGTTAATATGTTCTTATGTTATTTTGAATAAAAAGAGATTTTTGCCAACCAACTTGAGGATAGGACTGTGTTATTATAGATAGAATGTAGTTGTAACTTAGGAATTTTTTTCATTCCAAATAACTAAGATTAATTATTAAATCATGATAAGCTCAAGTATATTACAGTTCCAAGGGGAATTTATATCTAAATCTATTTTAAATTCCAATGGGATTCTATATTCCAATGGACATTCCATGTTTAGAGTGCCTAATTCAAGATCTTACATATGTTAGCAAGAGACAGCTACGTGTATGAATGAGAGCAAGCATTGAGCTGGTTCATTAGGCACTCTAAACATCGAATGTCCAATGGAATACTACTCAAATCAGGCTTCATCACTACCATTTACTCTCTTTGGAAAGAAAGAAATAATAGATTTTTTAAGAATATGGAAGAAGGAAAATACCAGCTAGCTGAAAAGATAATCAGTTGGATTAGATCAACTATCATTGATAACAATGTGTATAATACACTCTCACTAGATGCAAGATCCCACATCGGTTGGGAAGGAGAACGAAGCACCCCTTATAAGGGTATGGATACCTTCCCCTTGTAGAAGCGTTTTCCATGCCCTAATGCACCGAATCCTATCAGAACTCCGAAGTTAAACATGCTAGGGCCATATCAGTATCAGGATGGGTGACCTCTTGAGAAGTCCTGTGGAAAAACAAAACCGTGAGGGTGCGAGGCCCTAGAGGCCGAAGCACAAAGCGGACAATATTTACAAGTGCGTGGGTGTGACGTCCGATAGGTCGAGGTCCTGTCGACGCGAGGCCCGAGAGGCCAAGGTCATACACTAGATATAAAACTATAATCTGCATATGATGTTGGACTATGGTTTCTTTTATAATGTAATATTTTACTACTTATAAAATTTACAATCATGATGCAATTGAATGAATGCTTAATAGCCTAAAACTCATTGTAATGATGTATTAGGTTTGTCTATAGTTAATACAATTTTATTCATTTTTCAACAAAAAAAGATTGAGAAATCCTCTTGAAGAGCTGCCATAATTGGAAGGATTTGCATGCAAACCTAGAGATAGGTCGATATAAATCCTTTAGATTAGCGTTAAACCTAATAGTGAAATTCATAAATCGATAATGCAATCCTAAGGGTTTTAACTAGAAAGATTTATTTTAATCAAATGATGAATTTGTTATTAATAGTCTTGAGAAAGATATTAACATAAGATAGTAATTTCCACGGTCCAACAATTAATAATATAATTGCGTGATGAAGGGTTAATATTTAATGATTCTTAGAGGAATTCATTACCTAGGTACTATTTATTTGATATAAACATTCCAAGTATTTTCCTATATCTTAAGTTCATTATTATTTCAATCTTAGTTTAGTATATTTAGTTTAATTTTTATTTCAATCCAAAATCTAATTTGACGTTTATATAATAGGAAAAAGGTAATTACTAGCATTTATAGTCCTCTTGGATCGACTCATACTTATATGTGCTAGCTACAACTACACCATACACTTGCAGTAAATTTTAATATTGACAAAACCCTATCAATCAAGTTTTTGACATCATTGCCTAGGACTGTAATATTAGGAACACTTAAATTTTATTACTATAGCCATTTTTATTTTATTTTGTTTTATTTTTATTTTTAAGTTATTTTATTTGATTAACTTGTTAGTTTACTTTTTTCTTATATATCTTGACTCTTGGTCAGTTTATGACTCAAAGCAATATAGAGAGCTTAATTGACAAAGACCCAAAAATTGAGCAAATAGTGATAAAAATCTTTGTAGGACACAACTGAGAGAGTGTGAACAAGATCGTCAAATAGAAGACTTAGGAGGCCAATTAGATACTAAAGAATTGCACACATTGAAGACCAATCAAGGACCATGTTTGACTATACTAGACCTAACTTGACTAGAGTAGAGTCCAGCATTGTTAGACTTACTATGAGTGCTAAAAATTTTGAAATCAAACTGAGTATAATACAAATGGTGCAGTAGTCAATCCAATTTGATAGATTAAGAGAAGAAGTCCCAACATGTACATCTCAAATTTTATAGAGATTTGCAATACATTTAAAATTAATAAAACTAGTGATGATGTGATTAGACTGTGGTTATTCCCATTTCCTATAAGTCAAAAGGCCAAACAATGGTTGAACTCAATGCCACGATCATCACTGACCACATGGGAACAAATGACAGAGAATTTTTTATTTAAGTACTTTCCACCAACCAAAACTATAAAATTGAGGAACGATATCACCTCATACTCCCAGGTAGACTCTAAATCATTATATGATACATAAAAGTGTTTTAAGGAGATGTTAAAAAGATGCCCACATCACGATTTACCGCTCTATATACAAATCCAAACATTTTATAGTAGGCTGAATCAAAATATAAGGTAGTTGATTGATGTAGCAGATGGGGGTATGCTCAATAATAAGATACCAGAGGCAGCTCAAGATCTTACTGAAGACATGGCAATGAATAACTACCAGTAGTGCTCGTCTAGAGCAAGAATTAATAAACCAAAAAGAGTGTATGAAGTGGACGTCATAATGCAGTTAGCGAATCAAGTGGAAGCATTTAGCAGGAATATTAATAGATTAATGATGACTACACCAAGCCAAGTTATACAATCTGAGGTATACGGGCTAGAGCATGCAAGTAAAAGTTTTCAAACATCATAGCTCGAGAATGCAGTTGATCTAGGGAATGCTCCTAGACCCTAAAACATATAGTAACAGATACAATCTAGGATGGAGGAATCACCCCAACTTCTCTTAAAAAAATCAAAGCCATGCAAGGAACAACCCTCCATCGATATTTCAGCAACAAACTCCACCTAAGCAGCCTAGTTTGGAAGAGATAATGTTGGAGATTGTTCAAGATTCTTATGCAAGAAATCAATGGGCAGAGGCTTTGGTATATAACTTGGAAGTTCAAATTGGACAAGTCATCAAGTTAGTAACTAACTGACCATAAGGGAGTTTCCATTGTACAACGAAGATCAATCTTAAAGAATGAGTAATGGAAATCACCCTAAAGGATGATAAAGAGCTCCCAAAAGAAGAAATAGAAGAGAAAAAAGAGACTACAAAGATTCGATGTAAGGCTGAAGGTGAACTTCACTTGGAAAAATTCAAGAAATATCGTCCTATCATCCTTTATCATGCGAAAGTGAAAAACGATCAAATAGATGCACAGTTTGGTAAGCTTTTTGAACTTTTTAATCAAATCCAATCTAACTTAGCTCTTGTTGAAGCTCTTGTCCAGATGTCGAAGTATATGGAATTTTTTAAAGAACTGCTATCAAACAAGGAAAACTTAGAGAAGTTGGAAACTGCTACACAGAGTAGAAGGTGTTTAGAAGTTCAGAAAAATAAATTACCAAAGAAGCTTACCAATCTAAGGAGTTTTAATATCCTTTTTGAAATTGGAAGTTGGAAAATAGATAAGACTTTAACCGACCTAGGTACTGGTATTAATATGATACCTTTTTCACTGTTTGAGAAATAGGGAATAGGAGAACTTAAACTGACTAGGATAAGTGTGCAAATAGCAGATAGATCGGTAAAATATCCTATGAGAGTTGTAGAAGATTTGCATATTAAGGTTAATAAGTTTGCTTTCCCAGTGGATTTTGTGATTCTTAATATAAAGAAGGACATAAAAGTTCCATTAGTCCTACGTCGACCCTTTTTGGCAATTGCTAAGTCAATAATAGATGTTGACAAAGCCAAGTTAGCATTAAAGGTGTGGGATCAAGAGGTTGTTTTTAAAGTATCTAATGTTATTAATCATGCCCTTGAATAAATGGATATTATTGAAGCTAATGAGTCTTGTCATTATATTTCATAGGACTCTAAATTTAAAGGAGCACCGAAGCTTTTGCTAGTTCAAGGTAATACATTGAAGGGAAAATGTGGCACTATGTGATAAAAAGGTAGCTTATTTTGAGGTCATAGAACCCAAGTAAGGCTACAAAAAACTAATTTGAACAAGCCACCTTGAGTATTGAAGGTGCATCGAGCTAACGATGTTAAACAAGCATTATATAGGAGGCAATCCATAAAATGGTTTAGGTTTTAGTTTTAAATTATATTTCATTTTGTGATTATCTTGATGTTAAAATATAGTTTGATTGAGTGTTGAAGTATTTAACGATAGGAAACTAAACATCCTGATGAAACTATGCATGAGATTGTGTGTTAAGGTTCATAACTTTGAGTACAAAATGTTTAATTTTGTTCATTTAATTTTAAAGTTAGGTTTATCACTTTGAGTGCAAAATTTTTAAGTTTGTTCATTTAACTTTGAAGTTGCACATGTTTACAAAGAGATAAATGCTTGTGTAGACTTACACAGTTGGAAAAACACTTGTGTAATTGGCCACGTAAGTTTGCGAATGGTTGCAATTTAGTAACCTATACAGCCAGATACACTATCGTTTCGTAGACTGTGTAAGCCTGCGATACCTCTTTAAAATGTCTTAACCCTTCATTTTTCTCATTTTTTTGATCTTCCTTCTCACTCTCCCGTCGTCATCCTCCTAATCTCCTAGCCAAATTTTTGTATTTTTATTGCAAATTAGCAACATCCAAGCAAGTTTTCTTCTTGGTTTTACTTGCTTATGTATGAATAATTGGGAATTTTGCAATTTTTAGGGATTTTTTACCCAAAAATGGTAGAATTAGGATTTTAGGAATTTGTGTGATTTTATGATTAACTATGGTTTAATAGTTGAATATTATCCTTACCCATTGGATTTATTGAATTAATTTGATGAATTGCATATTTATTTGGTGAAATTTTAACTTGGATTGCAAAATTGTGCAATTATGACTAACTAATTATTAAGTTGTCATATTTTTGCGTGAAATTAGGGTTAATTAGTTATTTTTAAAGTTAATTAAAGTTGTATTTTTGTTTAATTACATGTCGATTTTGATTTTGCATGAATTCAATGTTTAATTTTCTTGATTTTGTGTACTTGCTAGACTAGGGCTTTTAATTTCAAATTAAGGGTTAATTTTATAATTAAATAATTATGTTATTATTAATTGTTAATTACAATATTTTTAATTTTAATTTTGTGATTTATTAGGTTGTTAGTTAATTTTGCCAATTATTTAATTGTTTATTTTATTTTATTTTGTTATATTATATTATATGTAATTAATTAATTTAGATTATTAGCTCTTAATTTTCTTATGTGTTTAATTATTCCTTTTCTAGTTCATTTTCATATTTAATAATCTAATGAGCATAATAAATTTTAAGTTTGGAGAAAAGGGTATTCTTGTAATCTATCTACAAATTTCTCACACTTCTTTAAAGTTTTAGGCACAATGACAAGATCACTACGTAAAAAGAAAGCATTAAGAAAGCGACAGTAAGGAGAGGGGTCATCTAGAGACCTAAGAGGAGCTTGCTCAATTCAACCACCCGAGTGACCTCCAATGCTTTTGTTTAGTACAACAACCCATGGAGAACAATATTAAAGGCTAAAGGACAAGACCTTCATCACAGGATGGAGCATTAATTGGGAGCCATTATAGTAAGTCAAGTTGGTCCAGTAAGTACAAAACCTGGTCAATCTAGGCATCTGGCCCAAATTTTTTGAGATCATGGAGCCCTCCTACTCAAAGTTGACACTCAAGGTGCTCGCCACATTCTTCATAGAGAAGGGAAGACATAAATGGGATAGGCTAAACACCATCTTGTTATGGTTGTTTGGAAAG